>VDFB02010055.1:0-85606 GCA_007258455.2 Sequoia sempervirens
TATTTAGCATTATGGGGATCCGTAGTCAAAATTGAGAACTGTTACCAATTTTTCGCTACAGCTCAATTGGTGGAGTTGGCTGAATATTGTTATATCTTAAAATGAAATTACAGTTATTTCTGCATTATGCTTAAGTGTTGTTTGCAATTTGATTCATTGTTTGTCAAGTGACAGTTGTGCATTAAAATAAGGAAACAAAATTTTAGAAGTGCTATTCAATGTTTTACAATTAAATGAAGTACATAATTGAGCATATAAACAACAAAGCATTTCAAATGCTTTCATTCATTTCATAAAGTGATTCATATTTACATAGCTTCATTTGATTGCGAGAATCCAAATGATAATACAACATTGCATTGAGATGTATTTTTTTCTTTTCAAAATGAAAAGCATAAGATGAAATCAACTATCCACACAAGTCATGGATGGGACTGTCACAGTGCATAACTAATAACACACTACATTATGGAAGATGCAAAAGAAGAAATCACATAAGTAACAACATAATCATCATTGCTTGATTGGCTGATGGTCAACGCTGAAATGGTGCACCTGTTGTCTTCTCCAAGCTCTGTGGACCTATAGAAAGGAAGAGAGGGATGTCAGAGGCTCTGATTATGAAGATACCTATATGAATCACCAACGATAATGCAACCTGCTACTAATCATGCACTAAAACAATTAAGAAAAGTACAAAAGCATGAGCTGAAGGAGAAACATCAACATGATCATGATATATTGTTTTTTATGCTAGCTTTATTTGTTTCCTTGTGTAGGTATAGGGAAATTCATGAAGCTGATTATTATTTGAAGACCAAGCATGTGGAGAAAAATAGGCTCCCACAAGGGTAGAGCTCGACATGCTACCCTTATTCATTACAAGTGGGATAATAAAGAGATTGTGTCATCATATTCATTAGGAAAACAAATGATATACAATTGAAATAGTAAAGCAGAGTTAATCCATTAAGCTATTAAACCAATTGTGCATTCATAATAATCAGGTAAATGCTTTCTGAAAGCCACAAGTGAATAGTGAGTTTAATCCACTTGATCATCTAACTGAGTACATTCATCTCAAACATTGCTGTATGGTTCATGTTCGTTTGCTATAGTGTTATTTGTTCATCATGATCATATGACACGCAAGGTTCAGTTCGTCAGTGTTCTTTCTCACAACCAAGGATAGTGAACAGGCATACATTATGCCTCAATGAAGAGAATTGTTTCAATTTTCATCTCAGACGAGAGCAGATTCACGAAATAGTTTATTAAGTGGAGCATAAAAATGCATGAAGAGAGCCAGGTTGAAGCCCAAGAGTATGAAAGGACATACAATGCATTCAAATAATAAATGAACAGTCAGTTCCAGTTTGGCTGAGAATGCAAATACAACATTAGGAATTATAATTTGAAATGATTGTTCCAGAATAACAAGAAAATGACAAGCATAACAAAAGGTATCTCTGAAGTGTTAATCATGCATTGAAACAATCAAGTAAGATGCAGTCCATAAAACTACAATATTTCAATTAAAATTTCTGCATAAGTCCAAGAACAAAATCAAGAAGTCAATCATCCTCAGTTTCTTGAAGGAAAATCAATAAGGAGACGGCATCAAAGCAACCTATAAGGAGTATGGAGGCCACTGTTTTATGGTGGTCACTAAGAAAAAAATGAGATCATAACCGTTCTCATTATCAAATGTGAAGTACAAGGACATAAGCAAGAGTTTGTTGTAGATTAAATATGTGAGCTTTCATCGAATACAGTGTGCAAGTGGGTAGACAATTTTTTGACAGATGGTGGAGTAAAGTAATCAAAGAATTCACTACTTTAAAGTCTTGCTTCTTCATTTATTGTGTATTTCAGATGGTGGTACAAGTAAAAGTTATTTCTAGAGTGGACAACATGTTTACAAGGAAATGGTATGGATAAAGTTTGAAGTGAATCCAATTGTGAGTGCATAGGAGACCAAGGTAAATAACAAACCTACAGACTCAGTCAAAAGATTTCTGTGTGTAAGGGAAAAAGCAACATGGAGATGATAGTTAAAAATATAAACAAAGATACATTTTCAGAATCTCACGAACCAGTGTGAAGGTTTTAATAGCAATACATTCAGAAATGCATTTGCTTCACAAATGACAAACACCCATATGTTGAATATTGAAGAATTCAAATGCCAAAAGGAGCCATGGTTTTGCACAGTAATTAGAATATACAAATTTTCTTTATTCTCCTACATACCCACATTGGGGTTTGAATGTGAGACACAAATTTCCTCAAGGTACGTCTATACCCATGTCTAGTTTGCAACTGAAAGTGCAAAGCTGTAACACAACAAAGGATGCACCAAGATAGAGACATGCTTCAGAATTCCAAATGCTCATATAGAGAATACTGAGAAAGCAGAATGCCATGGTGAGTTCGGCCCAACTTAAAATAGCAATATAAATTTCTATTTGTTCTTTCAAGTATACCCACGTTGGGGTTCCAATTTAAGCATATAGATTTTCATCATTTCCTACTTACCTGTATGGGTATTTTATCAGAACAACAAGATAAATGTTTTATCATATCTACAAGATACCCATATGAAGATTTTATATGAAATAAAAAAATACAGAGGGTAATCATAATGGTCGAGCTCCATGAGAGAAAGTCCCAAGTAAGAGTGATTTCTTCAGAATATCAAATACTCATCTAGTTTTGTTTTGGAGAGTACAAAAATGTGAATTTCTTTTGATGGGTGGAGCTTCAAAATAGAAAATACAGTTTTCATTCGATTCTCTTGATACCCATGAAGGGGTTTGTTTGAAATGTGAAAAAAGAAAGAAATTCCTATTTTGGGTCAAGCCAAAAAAACTTTAAATATGCTTTTTCTAAGATACACATGGTGCGGCCTAAGTATGGCCACACATTCATAAGTAAATGAGAAGCTTTTTAAAGCTTTATGTAGAGAGAAATATATGCTTAGAGAAAAAATCGCCATTTCATGCTCGGAGGAGAACACACTGGCCGCGGCCAGAACATTCATAGGAGGCTCCAAACTTAAAATATTTTACCATGGTGGCTAGAGAAAACACAAAGTATCCAAGCTCAAGACTCGAGCTCTCTTAAAATAAGCACAAAGAGTATAAAAATGCATTAGAGACTCTGTCAGCTGCGGCCACAAGACCAAAAAGCCCAAGAGGTAAAGCCATAAAGGCTATAAACAAGAAGCTCACCTTATGTGCAAAGAAGAAGGGAGACCCTCAAGCAAGCTTTCTCATAGAGCTTCCATGCGTGAGCCCAAGCTTATACAGGATGGCCAAGAAAAATAAAGCCATGAGAATGTGAAAAGAGAAGTTAGAAACCAAGTATGTATAGGCTGCGGCCTTAATGGCTATCATTGCTTTTCAACTGAAGAAGTAAAGCCACAATACTTCAGAAATCGAGCTTACCCAGTGAAGGATCCGACTATTTGAAGACAAAGGGAAGATTCTCAAGCACACAAGTTACAGATTGAGCTCAGTCATGGTGGCGGCATGCTTTCTCAGGCAGAGCAAGTTTTTTCCAAAGTGATGATTGAGAAAATGAAATCATTTTTAGGGTTTGAATTCTTTTTGTCTCATGCCCTAATTCGAGCTACATTGAACATTATAATTACCTTGAATATTCACCTTTGACATTAGCATGTGGAGAAATTTGAAATTAGGGTTATTTTGCATTATGAATTTAAAATCTAAAGCTTAATGTTTTGGTGGCCAAATTCTCATATGCCTAGGTCGATGTGTCTAAGTCCTTAGGGCTGGTGCTTCTACATTTAACATTTATATTTTTCCCTAAGTGAAAAATGTAGAGTGTCAATGCCTTAGGATTATTTTATGGATTTTGAAGGAAGTCAATTAAAATATAAATGGTAAATATCTTATGACCTAAGTGTGAAACATTTGACACTTAGGGTTTTTTGTTTGCAATTGATTTTAAAGAAATCAATTGAGGATATCTATAAGAGAGAGTGGTGTGCTTTGATGTTTTTATGATTTTTTTTAAGAAAAATCAAGCATTGTATTGGTGAAATAAGGATGTAATTATTTTTTGCAAAAGATTTAGCAATATTTAATTGCAAAAATAAAAAAAATTGTAAAATCTGCAATCATGTAAAGCAGAAGCATAAAACAATCCTTATAAATTGTTTTATGATTTCTTGCTATTTTTAGCAGATTGTATTGAATTTTCTCTTGGTCGGATTTGAGTTTCATCTTGGAGAGATAAAGTGTTTTTCTGGCTTTTAAAGCAGATTTAGCCTATTTTTAGAGGCTTTTCAATTTGATCATAAAGGTAGTGTGCTTTTTTTTGCTTTTATGCAGTCTTTTGAGACAGTTTGGAGAATTTTTCCTTGAGCTTCTTTGTGAGCTTGGATTAAGGTTTCTTGAGATATTTTTGAAGAGACTTAGCCTTTCTTCTTCTTCCTAGTTTAGAATACAGTTTCTTTCTCTTAGCATTCTTGAGCTTGTAAACTCAATTGTACTCAGTTTAGATAGACACTCTTTCAGTTTCAATATAGCAACAAAGTTCTTTTCATTTTCTGGTCTAATCTGGTAACAATAGTTCGATGTATTTATGTTTTCAAGTTTGAAGCCTTAAATGTCTTGCTTTTATGAGTTTTCTACACATAATTTCATGTTTTTAGGTTGTATGATGTATTCAATGCCTTTGAATCTTTATATAAATTACTGATGAAATCATGTACCAATGAGATTGTGAGAACTATTGTAATTGAAAAATTGTTGTGAGTGGAAAAATCTGGATTTTTAAGAAATAACAAGTTAATCACCAGTTAGTTTTAAATTTTGATTTCAGTCCATCCTTATAACTCTTTCCTTCATAAAAATATTTAGAATAGGATCAATCATTTGGAGAACTAGCTCACTCTGGAGATTCCTTCTTCGTTCATATCACCCACATCTGAAGAAGGTTTCCATGTTTCAGTAGATTGCTGAATCTTGTATTCAATAGGATGCAAATCTAATTGATAACAAGAGCATTTGCAATCTAAAATGGTTTCAATTGGATATTATTAGACAAAAACAATTCAAAGGTGAGAGCACTAGCACTAGCATCATTGACCAAAGAAGAGGAAGGAATTCAAAGAAAAATTAAATATAAATGTTATATGGTCAACCAAAAAAGAGGAAATAATTCAGGTTTGTCATTGGAGGAGAGAAGAAGCATAATGCAAGAATAAAACAACTTATCTTAGTAATCACCATAGAAGCAAAACTCTGGCTAGCTTGGTAGGGGTGATTGCAACTGCACTATGGAGGGAATGACAAAGAAGTGAAATTAGAAATGGTGGAAATTCTATATGCATTGAAATGAAGAGGGAAATGAGAAGTGCTATAGTTGCCGTAAAGAATATAAACATTTCATCATGATGGCAATGCACACAATTGTTGGAGATGTGTTATGCCTTGAATAACCACCCCATTTTAAACTTGTTTAAAATAGGTCCCCCTTGTTCTGTTCTGTTTCCTTTGGCCCTTTTTTTCTGCCTTAGGCATTTTCAGTTTTGTTCTGGTGGACATGGGACTAGGACCGAAACCAAACTTTGGAATTTCTTCCAAGTTATGGTTTTCGTTCCATTCTCAGTTCTCGTTCCATCCCTTTGCGCTTGTTCTTTTTGTTCTGGCGGGTATGGGATGTGGAACAAAACTTAACTTCGGAAATTTTTCTAAGTTCCAGGTTCTGGTTCTGTTTCAGTTTCGGTTTTTCCGGTCTTGTTTGTTTGTTTTGTCTTTGTTCTTTGTTTTTGGTCGTGGGGTGTTTTCTCCCCTTCATTTTCTTCTTTCTCATCTTTTTCCTCATTGTCTCTTTGTATGTTGTTGGAGGTGGGGTCGGGATGGAATCCAAACTTGAAACTTTGAAAACTTTTAGTATCAGATTTGGTTTCATTCCCACCCCCGTTGTGGTTTGCCTGGGATCATTTTTTGCTTCGATCCAACTTGCGTTTGTTTCCATGTTTGTTCCTTGTGTTTGGTATCTTTTGCGGGGCCGGGTTTGGGAAGGATTTGGGATGTGGAGTTGTTAACAATTTAACTTTCCTCATCTAGTTCTGACACCGCCCCTGCCCTACTATGGTCCCGGTTACTTTGCTTTCTATAAACGCAGAGCCCGAATGTGGGCTAAACTTGGAAATGATGATTATTTCCATATTCAGTTCCCGTTTTGACTTTGGTCCTAGTTCCGGTTTCATCTTGGCTCTGCCCCCACTGGTATTAAAGGAAAGTATGTTTCTGGTTTGGATTTGGTTCCGCCTCCACCAGAGTTGAGTTTCTTTTTGTTAAGTATAATTAAATGAAGGATATATGAAAGGTGGGATGAATGATGATATTTTCTATGCTTTAGAGGACTAATAAAGGCATTGTTTCATAGGATTAAATCATGTCAAGAACATTTGATGTTGTTTCTCAAGAAAGTCTGTTAGAAAACGTGCCTCAATCTTATTGGCATGAAACTCCTGAAAGAGTAAAGTCAGTGAGACCCTCTGGAGGTCTTGCCAACTAGTAGTTGTGTTCTATTCATTTGAAATGCTCAGGTCACCAATAAATTTTGATCATTGTGAGTTTTTCTCTCTCTCTCCGCTTGGGGAGAACTCTTTCCGATAGTTGTTCACAAGGTTGTCATCGGGGAGACTCTTGGCTGAAAGGTTTACACTCGGTATGATCTCTTGCCGATGGGAATATATATGTCTTCGGTGAGACTCCTAGCGACAGGTAGCATCAAGGAGAGGTGTGACCTTCAGAGACTCTTACTGACTGAGGATCTCTTGCCGATGGTTTAACTCTTCGGTGCGACTTAAGGGCTCTATATGACCCATAGCGAATGCGATAGTCTTGCCGATGAGTCTGCTGTGGGCTTCGGTGAGAGGTCTCATCAATCTTGCCGATAGCGATAGTATGGGTGATGGTCTTGGATATCGGTATGACTCTTGCAACTCGTTATGACCTCTTGCCAATAGTTGTAAGTTATGCTGATAACGTCAGTGGAGCATTGTAGCATCAGGGAGACACAACTAGTGTCTCACCGACATGCGATTTGGATTGAACGAATTTTGACCATCTAAAGATCCTACGTGGTATGTGTTCAACCAATCAAGGAAGCTGAAGGTGAACCATTGGCAGTTAGACTATTGTGACCGTTCCTGTGAGGAAGATCAATAGACTGTGAGCGATATGGATATACTCTGTAATCAAAGATGTTGATCGGTTCAGTGAACAGTGAAAGATCTAGAACCAGAGGAAAGCGTAAAGGAAGAAGTTGCGAATCTTAATGACAGATGGGATGTCTGATGGTGAAAGTGGATTGACATTAATGACAGTGCTTTAGAACATTCAAAGTAGCTTTGTGGGAGCAGTTTTTGAGGTCGAGGATGAAACGCGTGATGTGTTAATGGTGGACACAAGGGCTGTGAGTTAATGATGGTGGTTGTAAAAGATCTAGAAACCATGCCTAAGAGCGATCTTTCGCCACATGAACAGAATGCACCCATTTAATGCATCATTGACTTTGTTCAAACCCATTTTCTGTAACTGACTTATTTTATAAAACCTAAAATGGGGCCGACTCATTTTTTGGTGCGTTTGGTATATATGGCATTTTCGGCTCTTTGTAAAAGAGATAGATAAGGAGATGTAAAGATAAATAGAGAGATAAATATATAGAAAAATGGAGATAGATAAGGAGAGGGGATCAATAGAGAGATAAAAAGGATCTTTTTTCATCTTCTTTTCTTTTGGTTAAGAATTAACAATTAGGGTTAGAAGGTAGATAAAATTGGAGAGAAAAAATAGAGTAGAAGTTAAGTTCAGTAGGAGGAAGTAATGTATCTTCCAGAGTTTCTTAGTATAGATGGAAATAATTTGAAGACATGGGTTTTCTGCACATTGGTGATCTTGCCAGATTTGTAAATGTTGTTTATCTATTTCACCAATAGTAGAAGCAACCAGATTTAAATCTACTTCATATTGTGCTCTAGAATGGTATTTATCTTAGGTTAATTATTTGATTTGGAAAAATTTCAAGGAATGAAATTTTATCTTATGTTTTGTTTAAATGATGATTTGCAATATACTGTTAAAAGTTTGCACTATGAATGAATGAAACTTTGTATTAATTACAAGTTAACTTTATTCTACAATTTCAGTTTAGGAATTCCTTGGAAGGTAACAAGTCTAATTAGTTGGATGAATCAACATTCTCTTCAGTTTAAAAGCTTCAATATATCTTTTTTCTATTTCTTTAAAACCACCGGTTAAAGAAGGTTTAAATATATGTTTAAACTTATAACAATCTAGAAGCTCAATACCAGCAGGCCCCTTGAACATTACATCCATATTGACCACTTCGTGAAACAACAACATTGTGAACCAACATCAAAGACCTTGGGAGGTGATCAGTTTGATTGTTGATTGTCTTTTTTAGGAGAGGTGAGATATTTTACTTTTATCTTACCTATATGTTTTGGGTCATGTTGGCACCATCAACAGATTTGGCGCTAGAAGGAGTGCCAGAAGACCAAACTAGATAATATTGAGTTTTTCTCACTAGAGAGGTCCCATAGAGTTCTTCGATCAACTGACAACCCACCACCTTTGATAGAACTCAAGACCCCAACAAGACACAAGATTTACAAGCCTGGGGCAGCCATTATAGCACCCTTGTTAGCTCCACTCAATCCACCAGGATTTTTACCAATATCCCGATGGATACCTATCAATTTGCCACTGAATCCATCTCAAGTGCCATTATAGCTGGTTCATCCCATTCAACAGTTGGCTCAACCCCCACCACCGCCACCAATGGCATTTTTTATGAATAATCCCTCTCCATTGGGGACTATTCCTGGAGGCTTTCATGATATGCCTAAGAATCCTGAGAGATTCTGTCCCAAATACATTCATGGTGAATCAAGGAGTGCTGAAGAGCACATACAAGATTTTAAGGACGCTTGTACCAGAGCCCAGATAGCTCACCATGATGTAGTTTGTAGGTTGTTCCCTTATTCCTTAGGGGATATGTCGTACAACTGGTACCTAAATCTTCCACAAGGTTCCATTTTGAGCTAAATAGACCTAGAGAATACTTTCATCAATCAGTTTAGAGTTTATGTGAATCTAACCATTTTGTTCCACCAATTTGCTACCATTAGGAAGGAGCCATGTGAATCCTGCCCTTGTTTAATACCAGGTTTCAACGAATGTATAGGAGACTGCAGGATTCCTATCTAGTTGCTAAGAATAGTGCCATTCAAGCATATTTTAGAGTTATAGATGCTTTTCTTGGCCTGTTCCTACAAAGGAATTATCAACCGACAGATATTGATTCCCTATTTAAAGTTTGTCATCTAGCCATCAAGCTGCAACAACAAACTAGTTCTCAACAAGGGAACTTGGGAGGATGTTTTCCTTCAATGGGGTATCAGATGCCTAACCCAACCCATTTATTCAATACTGTCCCAGGGATGTCTCCTTCCCATTATTGACCTATATCTAAGTTGTAGACTAAATCTCCTATCACATTCTTTTCCAATGGAGCTCCTGAATTCTCTCAACAATCACATGCTCACCACATTCAACATGGTCATCATAATCAAGCTAGAACACCAAATCCTGTTGGTCAGCCACCTGTTGCTAAGAATGCCGAGAGTGAAATGACATTTCAACTCACGAATGAGGTGGAGACCCTAAAGAAAACCCTATCTCAAGTCACAAATGATATGGCTCAGCTTAAATTGAACCCGTCTCAGAACACAGTAATTATGCTAATCAGGGTAATTATCAGAATAACAATCACAGCCAGAAGAACTTTCAAGGCCAAAACTTCCCTAACCAAGGCTATCAAAATAAAAATAGAGGATATAACCAGAGGCCTAATAACAACCGATAATGGAATACATGGCCAAATAACAATGGGGTTTCTCACAATTATCAAGCTAATGAGGATAGGCCACATGTGGCTGACCTCAATTTTATGACTAATTGGTGCAGGCTACATGATACTGCAAATCATTCTGAGGTAAATTGCCCTCAAATGGAGAAGGTCGTAAAGATGGCATAGGCAGATGCCCAAATGTTCCAAGTGAATTCAAATAAAGGAGGTGATTCAATGGATACAACTATGACTTATGACCTCTTTGAAGAAGAACCTTCATTCTCAATGCAAAATGAGAATGAACCAGAGGAAGATGTGTATGATGCCCAAGCCTTTCAGACAAAGGCAGGACACTTTTTAAGAAATCAGAATAAGGGTCCAGGTGCTGGCAAGAAGTAGAGCACTTTTTGGCCAAAAAGTGGAAGTGTTTTCCCTAAAAGTCACTAATCATAAAATGTAGTACTCAAAGTATAGTTTCTAAATACATAATTTATTTCAATACCCAGATTGTACAAATTGAGTTTCAATAGGCATTTTTAAAAACCACTATTTAAAAGTCACTTTTTTTTACCATACCATGTACGTGTACAACATCCATATTTTGACCTAAATTATCGTATTTTTCTAAATCCTTTTGGGAAAAGATTTGTGACTCACTGAAGCTTGTTCTTAATATTTTTTTGTAGTTTTTTATTGAATTTTTTTTTGGTTAATTTTTTATTAGGCATATTTGTCGTTTTGAAAAATCATCATGTACGACACGCATAAGATGACCTTAACTTATCATTTTTTGATTTTTTTTTTAAATTGAAAAGAAATGTCTGAAGTTTTTTCTCGTGCAATCCATTCGTCAAAATGTTATGTTGATCAAAAGTTATTAAAATATTAAAAAACCCTGATATTTAAAGTTTATGGACTCGTTTCATTAGAAATTAATTGAAAAATAGAAAAAATAATCCAAATGTAAAAAAAAATACATATTTGGAATCTACATTGTCTCATCTAAAATGGGTTTTAATTTCATCAAAAAAATCTGCAAAAAAAAGTGTTAGCCATATGTCAAAACTCGATATTTTTCTCTGACATTGTCAGGACCTTCAACTTGGAGGTCAAACCAGGTTGAAGGCCTAGGTTTGGATTCCCAATGCTTTTCGTGAACCAAAATACAAGGCAAAAACCCGCCCACAAAGAAAACCCAATTTCAAATTTTTGGAAATGGGATCCTGTTTTCAAAATCGCCAAAAACTGGAAATTTCCATTTTGGAATTTTAAAACATGGGATCTGTTTTGAAAATTTTCCAAAATGGAAAATTTTCAAAACATGGGAAAATTTTCAAATCAAGATCCTATTTTGAAACTTTCCATTTTTGGAAAACGGGATCCTGATTTTTTTAAAAGAGGGATCTCGTTCTTTAAAAAGCGAGATCCCATTTTTAATTTAGGCTCAGGATCTCAAAGCTAGACCTTTTTGCAATGCCGTTTTTTTTTTTGGCTAAGGAAAAAACTTCCACATTTTGTGGACTCAACTTCTTGCACTTACTTGTCTGTTCACTACATCAACACCACCTAACCATATGGTGCCTCCGAATTAGGGTGCTGATAACAACCCTCCTCCACCAAAGGGTCCACCTAAATTTCACAACAAAGGTAATTCATCTGGTGTTTTCAAATGTAATGCAAGCTATAACATAGAATTTGATATTGTTTTTGAGATGCAGAAACAGAAAACCTCTTTATCATACTTTGACATCCTAAAGTGGTGCCCTACCCAATGAGAGATAGTGCTGAAAGCTTTGGAAGAAGCTGATAAATCAAAAGGAAAAACCAAGGTGGCACCCGCTGCGGACATGAACACAACTTTGTATAGAAGCAAGGTAGGTACCCCACCATTTCTTTTAAGTTTGAGAATTTGTGGGAAGAACCTACATAATTTTCTACTAGATTCAGGGGCTTCTGGCAATGTGATGCCATTTTCTGTATGCAAGAAATTGGGATTGAACCCTGTCCAAACAAACAAGAAGGTCATCCAACTAGATAAAATAAAGGTTAATGTAGTTGGGGAATTGAGAAATATACATGTGCAAGTAGGGTCCGACCCTAGGATTTTAACCAATATGGACATTCAAGTAGCAGACATTCCCGAGACTTATGGTATGTTGTTGAGCAGAGATTTGATGAAAAGTATAGGGGGATATCTCTCCCTCAAATTTTCACACATGTGGCCACCATGGAGGGGAGTGCCTATGTAGATTAGGATTGAAAGTGAACCTCACCTCAAACATATCATCACTAAGTATGATTTTCCCAATGAGGTAGCTTATTTTGAAATCGAGATAGGGGTTTATAAAAGCGAGGAAATTCTAACCTTTTTGGTTCTTGATTCTAAAGATTTGTCAATGCAAAAATTCCCTGATCCCATGATTAATGAAAACCAATAGGTATTGATTAGGAAGCTGCAATAGGATCAGCTAGTCTTAGGGGAAGATATCAATTTGTAGAGTCTTCTAATCCCTAATTGGTGCAAGGTACACTACCAAAATCATTCATAACTGACCTACCAACCTTGCATCAGTGTTTTAAACCATGTTTCCCAAACCAAAAAGACCCACCCAAGTCACCTTGAGGCTGCTTCAGATCACTTCTCATTCGAAGCCAAAAATGCAATAATATTAACCAGGGATAATTACCTTCAGAGGAAGTCCCTCCTCAAGCTGAACCTACCCCGGTTATAATACCTAACAAACATAGTTATGATGAACAACCCCAAGGTTTTTTTGATACCCCTACACTCACAAGTATACCAAAACCCAAGGGATTAATCAAAGATGCAGATAACTCTTGGAAGAATATCCTAGGATTACATAATATATCTAAGCAGGAATCGGATATTGCACCTGATGAACCTATTGAACACCCATTCCCAATATTTAATGCAAAAGATCAAGTGGCCTCACCTATGGTTCATCTTATCCAAACACCCACAACAACCTCAAAGGGATCAGCCCTAGCTCATGATTAGCTATTCACCCTCATGTTTGATGGATCCAAATCCAAGACAGGGTGTGGTGTTGGGATTGAATTAACCAGCCCAAAAGGGAAAACATTTTTTGTTTCTTACAGGTTGTAGTTTGGATGCACTAACAATATAGCAGAGTATGAAGCAATAGCTCAGGGACTGATGTTGGCACATCAGAAGAAAGTTACTACCTTGATAGTTAAAGGAGATTCAGAAGTGATTATCAAGAAAGTACACAGCCATTACACATGTCACAATAAAAGGCTAGCAACTTATAGAAATCGGGTATGGAACCTGATTGAAGACTTTGATGCTTTTGGGATTAGTTTGATTCCTAGAGAGGAGAATCAAATAGCTGATTCATTAGTTGTTGCCGCAAGTACCCTAGAACCCATGTAAGGCTCCAAGCTTAAGAGATTCTCAGTAGAATTGATATCCACCCCGACTGTTCCCAATAATGTCAGGGACTTTCAAGTCTTTGACGATGATCAACATATCCTTGCTTTTCTAGCAAGCTTAGATGTTTTTGAAGGATAGATCATCGATGAGTCCAATAGGGATCAAGGAGACTGGAACCCCGAAGAGTGCGATACAGAGGGGGTCTTCAATTTAAAAAGTAATAGCATTCCCAAGGGAATGGTGGCCTTAGAAATAATTTTTGATTTAGATCCAAGAGCTTAGGAAAAGGTGTCAATCGAAGATAAAGGAGGTGAATATGAAACTATAAACCTAGCTGATTCTGGCCTTGAAAGAAATGTTTACATAGGGAAAGCCTGCCCTAAAGCAATTAGAAAAGATATACTGAGGGCACTAAAAAAAGATGTTGCTGCAATAGCTTGGGGGTATGAAGATCTAAAAACATTTGATGCTTTTGTCATAACTCATACTATTCCTTTGAAGCATGAAGCTAGACCATTTCGGTGGAAACAACGTCCTATCAACGCCCTGGTTGAACCACTGATCTTTAAGGAAGTTTAGAAATTGCTTTTTGCAAGAATAATCTTCCTTGTATGACATTCAACATGGGTGGCTAACTTGGTTCCAGTTCATAAGAAGAATGGAGAGATCCGGCTATGTGTAGATTTTAGGAATTTGAATAGAGCTTCAAAAAAGGACAACTACCCACTCCCTTCTTTGGACGAAGTCTTGCAAAATGTCAATGGATCTCAGATGATATCATTCCTGGATGGCTATTCTGGATACAATCAAGTGATTGTTAATTATGAAGACAGATGAAGACAACCTTCACTACTAAGTGGGGAACATTTGCTTACAGAAGGATGCCATTTGGTTTGATAAACGTTGGAGCAACCTTTCAGCATGCCATGGATGTAGCGTTCAAAGATTTGATTGGTAAATGCATCACCATTTATATGGATGACCTGACAGTATTATCTAAAGATAGACTAAACCTGCTGTAGACTTGGCTAAAGTTCTTGAAAGATGTATCCAATATGGTGTTTCTCTAAATCCTAAAAAGTGTGTGTTTGAGGTTTTTGAAGGGAAAATTTTGGGACACATAATCTCAAAAAGAGGGATATCGATAGATCCAGATCGAGTTGAGTCTATTTTTAAGTTAACCATACCAGGAAGTAAGAAGGAGATGAGATCTTTCTTTGGAAAGATCAACTTTGTGAGAAAGTTTATCACAAGTTTTGTAGAGATTGTTAAACCTTTGAAAGAAATGATGAAGAAAGATGCTAGAATAGAATGGAGTAACGAGGCAAAGGCTACTTTTTCTCAAGTCAAGCAATCCATTTCGGAAGTGCCAGTCCTCACCAGCCCTGACTACTTGAAGCCATTTTATATTTATTCTTTTGCTTTTGAACACTCGTGTGCAACTATCCTGACACAACAAAGAGAGGAGGGGGATGAGAGGCCAATTTCCTTCATGAGCTCTCCGTTCAAGAATGCTGAAGTCAAGTACCCACCTCTTGAGAAACAAGATTTTGCGCTAGCTAGAGATGTCAAGAAGTTCAGGCACTATATCCTTCGAAGTCAGATCATTGTTGTGGTTCCTGATGCTGTTGTAAAGTCTCTACTTATGCAGAGCGATTTGGGAGAATGAAGGGGGAAATGGATGGCTATTCTATAGGAGTTCAATCTAGAGATCCGCCCTATGAAACTTGTCTAAAGTCAAGGCCTATCTAAATCAATGGCGGATGTTGGTGAGAACATTAGCTGTCAGCAGTACACAACATAGTCCTTTTCTAGTGACCCTTGGTATGCCAATATTATTTATTTCATGCTCAATAATCGATGCCCAGAGGGAATGAATACAACTCAGAGGAGAGAACTAAGAATGAAAAGCTCCCATTATATGTTCAAAGGAGGATTGCTATACAGGAAGAATTTTGAGGGAGTTTACCTATGATGCCTTGATCAACAAGCGACTAAGCATGAAATTGCTGAATTTCATGGGAAACATGGCACATGCCATGGTTCTACAGATTCGTTAGCACATTAGATCCTTATATCTGGTTATTATTGGCCGTGTGTTTCAAGGATTCCCACCAACATGTAAGAACATGTCACATATGTCAGACTTTTGCATCAAGAGAGTGCTATTCAACCATGCCATTGCAGCCTATTTATGAGATAAGACCATTTGCTCAATGGGCACTGGATTTTGTTGGGGTAATTAATCCTAATTCTTCTGTAGGACACAAATTCATTTTGACTACCACAGATTACTGCATGAGATGGATAGTAGCTATACCTTGCAAGAATAGCACAACGGAAGTGGTAATCAAGTTCCTCACTGAATGCATCACAACTAGGTTTGGAGTACCTTTTGCACTAGTATGTGACAATGGCACTACCTTTTCTTCTTCCATGTTCATTTAATGGGCTTATGATCATAAAATTGTTTTAAAGTATTCTTCAAACTATTATTCGCAAGGAAATGGAGTTGCAGAATCAACTAATAAGAATCTCTTAGGAGTAATTAAAAAATTGTTAGAGAACAATTCTAGGGATTGGCATGCCTAGCTAAGATTTGCATTATGGGAAGATAGGACTAGGATCAAGGCTACTTTAAAGACTTCACCATTTAAGCTAGTATATGGCCAAGAGCCTGTGTTCCCCATTCACTTGCAAATACTTGTCCTTAAATTTATGCAAGAATTTTAATCTAGTGATGATAGGATTGAAGTAAGGTTAGATGGCTTGCTGAGATTAGAAGAGTAGAGAGATGTTGCTTTGCAACAATTCTTTAGACACTAGGCTATTGTCAAATGTTGGTTTGACAAAAGAGCCAAAATCAAAGCTTTCAGAATATCAAACCTTGTGCTACTATGAGATAAGGCTAATGAAAAGAAAGGTGATCACTAGAAGTTTGATAAGATCTGGTTGGGCCCCTATCAAATTGCTGAAATCCTAGGAGAAAATGCTTTCCGACTAAGTGGTTTAATGGGAGAACCTGTTCCATTGCCAGTGAATGGACAGTTTCTTAAAAAATTACTTTGGGCCATGAAAGATCTTGTATTTTGTTGGGTTGTATATATGTAAATAATTTGTTGTTTTGTTTGTTTGTATGTAAATAATTTTTGTTGTTTTCCTTGTTTTCCTTTTCTTTTCTTCTTTTGCTTGTTGTTCCTTTGTTTTTCCTTGTGGGGACCTTCATTTTATGCAGTTGTAAAGGGGGTTGTTATCTGAAGTATACTTTGGTTACTAGGAGAGAAGTTGGTTTAGATATTTTTAGGTTTTCTAGTCAGATGATTTTGTTCTAAATTCATTGTTTTATGTCCATTGTCAATGAAAGTTGTGGAAAGTTTTGAAAACAAGGTGCAAAGTAAACAATCTTCATTAACTACAATAGAATCTACCACAAATCAATAGAAACATCTCCTTTTTTAATGGTATATTTGTCTTAGGGCGATGGTGTTGCAAGATTTGAGTGAAAAATATGATTCCCCAGATGCTGTTATGAGGTCCATGGTAGTTTTCAAACCAGAACAGATATTAGACATTTGACATATTGAGAAAGAATTGAATGAAATATCTAAAACTCTAAGAGAAAATGAAAAGAGAGAACTATCTAAGAAAAGAAAACTCAATATGAATGGGTGATCCCAATATCTCTACCGGGGCTATGGACACCTGACTGGTAGTAGAGCAATGTTGTAGGAAAACTAGAGGTATCTTCTTCAGGGCTATGGATGCCTAACTGACAGCAGAGCTATGCCTAGGATATCATTGCATAATAGCTAAATGGAATCAATTCATGTTAAAATCTTGCACATTATTGTTCAAAAGATGAGGAAAACTTTGTAAAAGGGTGATGCATAATCAAACACACACATAGATTCAGGGGTAGCTAGTGTTGATTTACATTTGAGATTCTAGCTCAACCTTGGTTGTTAAAACTGGCCTAACTGGAGTTGTAATGTCCATAAACCAGGAGTTCTGGGTAGCTAAATCCTTCAGTTTCTTGAAAATGGTTAAAATATCTTCCCAGCCAAGTCGCCAATTGTTATGCCTTGCATAACCACCCCATTTTAAACTTGTTTAAAATAGGCCCCCCTTGTTCTATTATGTTTCCTTTGGCCTTTTGTTTTCTGCCTTAGGCATTTTCAGTTTTGTTCTGGCGAACGTTGGACCGGGACCGAAACTGAACTTTGGAATTTCTTCCAAATTCTGGTTTCTGTTTTGTTCCCTGTTTCAGTTCCGCCCCTTTTCGCTTGTTCTTTTTGTTCTGGCGGGCGTGAGACGTGGAATGAAACTGAACTTTAAAACTTTTTCTAAGTTCCAGGTTCTGGTTCCGTTCCAGTCCTGGTTCTGTCGGTCTTGTTTGTGTGTTTTTCCTTTGTTCTTTGTTTTTGTTTGTGGGGTGTTTTCTCCCCTTGTTTTTCTTCTTTCTCGTCTTTTTCCTCGTTTTCTCTTTGTATGTTGTCAGAGGCGGGGTCGGGATGGAATCTGAACCTAAAACTTTGAAAAGTTTCAGTATTGGATTTGGTTCCATTCCCGCCCCCATTGTGGTTCACCTAGGATCAGTTTTTACTCCAATCTCGCTTGCATTTGTTTTCGTGTTTGTTCCTTGTGTTTGGTCTCTTTTGTGGGGCCGGGTTCAGGAAGGATTTGGGATGTGGAGTTGTTACCAATTTCACTTTCCTCATCTAGTTCCAACTCCGCCCCTGTCCTGCTGCGGTCCCAGTTACTTTGCTTTTTGCAGATGCAGAGCCAGAATGTGGGCTGAACTTAGAAATGATGATTATTTCCATATTCAGTTCCTGTTTTGACTTCGGTCTCGGTTTTGGTTTCACCTTGGCTTTGCCCCTGCCGGTATTAAAGGAAAGTATGTTTCTGGTTCGGATTTGGTTCCGCCTCTGCTAGAGTTGAGTTTCTTTTTGCTAAGTATAATTAAATGAAGGATACATGAAAGGTGGGATGAATAATGATATTTTCTATGCTTTAGAGGACTAATAAAGGAATTATTTAGCAAGATTAAAGCATGTCGAGAACATTTGATTCTATTTCTCAAGGAAGTCTATTGGAAAACATGCCTCAATCTTACTAGCATGAAACTCTTGAAAGAGTAAAGTCAGTGAGACCCTCTAGAGGTCTTGCCGACTAGCAGTTGTGTTCTATTCATTTGAAATGCTCAGGTCGCCAAGACATTTCGATCGCTGTGAGTTTATCTCTCTCTCTCCACCTGAGGAGAACTCTCACTAACAGTTGTTCACAAGGTTGTCATCGGGGAGACTCTTGGCCAAAAGGTTTACACTTGGTATGATCTCCTACCGATGGTTGTGGTCTTTCCAATGGGTATATATGTCTTCGGTGAGACTCCTGGTGATAGGTAACATCTTGGATAGGTGTGACCTTCAGAGACTCTTACTGACTGAGGATATCTCACTGATGGTTTAAATCTTCGGTGTGACTTAAGGGCTCTATATGACTCATAGAAAATGTGATAGTCTTGTCGATGAGTCTACTGTGGACTTCGGTGAGAGATCTCATCAATCTTGCCGATAGCGATAGTCTAGGCTATGGTCTTGGATATCGGTATGACTCTTGTAGCTCTTTATGACCTCTTGCCTATAGTTTATAAGCTATGCTGATAGCATCGATGGAGCATTGTAGCATCAGGGAGACACGACTAGTGTCTCCCCGACATGCGATTCGGTTTGAATGACTTTTGACTGTCTGAAGATCCTATGTGGTATGTGTTCAACCAATCAAGGAAGCTGAAGGTGAACCATTGGGAGTTAGACTATTGTGACTATTCCTATGAGGAAGATCAACAGACTGTGAGCGATATGGATATGCTCTATAATCAAAGATGATGATCAATTTGGTGAACAGTGAAAGATCTAGAATGAGAGGAAAGCATAAAGGGAGAAGCCGTGAATCTTAATGACAGATGGGATGTCTGCTAGCAAAAGTGGATTGACATTAATGACAGTGCTTCAGAACATTCAAAGCATCTTTGTGGGAGTAGTTTTCAAGGTCAAGGATGAAACATGTGATGCTTTAATGGCGGACACGGGGGCTGCGAGTTAATGATGGTGGTTGTAAAAGATCTGGGAACCATGCCTGAGAGCGATCATTCACCGAAATGAATAGAATGCACGCACTTAATGCATCATTGAATTTGTTCAAACCCATTTTCTGTAACCGACTTATTTTGTAAACCCTAAAATAGTGCCGACTCATTTTTTGGCACGTTTGGTATATATGGCATTTTTGCCTCTTTGTAAAAGAGATAGATAAGGAGATGTAGAGATAGATAGAGAGATAAATATATAGAAAAATAGAGATAGATAAGGAGAGGGGATCAATAGAGAGATAAAAAGGATATTTTTTCATCTTCTTTTCTTTTGGTTAAGAATTAACAATTAGGGTTAGAAGGTAGATAAAACTGGAGAGAAAAAATAGAGTAGAAGTTAAGTTCAGTAGGAGGAAGTAATGTATCTTCCAGATTTTCTTAGTATAGATGGAGATAATTTGAAGGCATGGGTTTTCTATACACTGGTGATCTTTCCATATTTGTAAATGTTGTTTATCTGTTTCACCAACAGTAGAAGCAACTAGATTTAAATCTACTTCATATTGTGCTCCTGAAGGGTATTTATCTTGGGTAAATTATTTGATTTGAAAAACTTTCAAGGAATGAAATTTTATCTTTTGTTTTGTTTAGATGATGATTTGCAATCTACTATTAAAAATTTGCACTGTGAATGAATGAAACTTTGTATTAATTACAAGTTAACTTTATTCTGTAGTTTCAGTTTAGGAATTCCTTGGAAGGTAACAAGTCTGATTAGTTGGATGAATCAACATTCTCTTCAGTTTAAAAGCTTTAATCTATCTTTTTTCTATTTCTTTAAAACCATTAGTTAAAGTAGGTTTAAATATATGTTTGATCTTATAACAATCCAGAAGCTCAATACTAGTATGCCCCTTGAACATTACAGCCATATTGACCACTTCGTGAAACAACAATGTTGTGAACCAACATCAAAGACCTTGGGAGTTGATCAGTTTGATTGCTGATTGTCTTTTTCAGGAGAGGTGAGATATTTCACTTTTATCTTATGTACATGTTGTGGGTCATCTTGGCACCATCAACAAGATGATCCTCTTCTTTGATTTAAAGTGCACTATATTTGTTGGCATGTAATCTGGAGTATCTATCAAAAGAGAAAGGCAGGTCTATGTGTATTCCTATAATTGATTTTACATGGGAAAGAGTTGTGAATGTTAGTCCTTGTATTTCTTTGGTTTCAATATGTATTGTAGCTTTCTCGAGTGTTAAGCCTTGAGATTTATGTATTGTTATTGCCCAAGCCATTGTCAAGGGGAGCTGTGTTCGGCCACCCCATGTGATCAGGGGAATGGGGACAACTTTTGGGTTGTCTTGATCCCATGCTAGGCCAATGTAGTTTGGGAAGTGCACAACAACATATTCAGGTGGTTGAGGTGGTTTAGCACCCCTAAAATATACAATAGGCTAGACAAAACCCAATGATCCATTGACCAGGCCAACTGCCACCCAAAGATTTGTTGTTAACATTACTTGCTCGCCAATTACAAGTAAGAGCTCTACTTGATGTTGATCATCATCACCATATTCAGGTGTGTTTTGCTGAGTAATTTTAGCAATACTAATTGCAATGAGAACATTTAACTGTTGAAACTTTTTTCTATTGTGCAAGGTGACCAACCTATTTATTGGGAATAAGTGAATAGCTACATCAAACTCTTGATTTTGTTCAGCTGAAAGCATGGCATTTTTTTGATTCATAAGAGTTTTCCAATCAAATTGAGATGCCTGAAAATTTCTAATATTCAAAAGGAGTCTATGAAACTATTGCTATGCATCAAACTATCCATGTTACCGAAAGACTATGTCAAGTGTGACAACAACATTAAAAGTGTGCCAAAGAGCCAAGGATATGGATCAATAAGCATAGATAGGCCTATCCAAAATAGGTGGCAACTGTGCTAGGTTACCCACAAGTATAACAGATGCACCACCAAATGGTTGCATATGCCTAGCAGGAAACATTTGTCGTAACTGATTATCTATTTTGAGTTACAACTTGGGTCCCAAGAAGCTCATTTCATCAATTAAGATGTACTTAATATGTTTGAAGTCCTCTTGAAATATTGTCAATGGTTGTCCTTTCAACAGATTCATATCTCTAATTGGTATCTGAAGAGCTGCATACACTATAGAGGCACGTATATTGTAAATGACCACCCTTGTTGGCACCAAAGCAAGCAAAGGATTAATTCTCTAATTTGGTGATGTATTTAGTGTTCTTTGAATGTTTTCTATAAGAAATAATTTACCTGTACCTACAGTACCCCGAATAATCATACGCAATGGTGATGATGAAGATGGGCCAAGATGGTGTTGTTCAATGATATTAAGAGCAAGATTTTGCTTAGGAGATAGCTGATAACAAAGTGAAGTTGCAACATGATAGCAACCAAGGGAGGTCCTACAACCAAAATCAACACAACATCAAACAACAACAATTTCCAAACCACAACTCTCAAAATCTCTTTGTCTCATCAAAATTACACTCTTCCTTGAAGCATTGCCAACTCACTCAATTTTGTATTTTTCTTAGAGAAGGTCTTCGCATACCAGAACCAATAATATTTTAGGGACCCATTAAGGTGTCCAAAAACATATTAATAGACCACAATAGGCTTCTTTGTAACAAGTTTCACAAAACATGATTTTCACGCTTTATAGACCTCAAAATAGGTGAATTTTACAAAGGAACTTATCAAAAATCCTATCCTAATCCTCCAAAATCATGTCGGAAGAAATTTACATGTGTTTAAACCAAGGATTCCACCATTTTTTCTTAGAAATTCACTCAACCAAGTGCCAAAACCCAAAACCCTCTCTTTAAGCCAAAAATCTAGGGTTTTAATGAAAATAACATTAGCAGGCCTTAGCTAAACTTACCACCACCTCAAGAAATTCTAAAAACCTCTATACATACTTAATTCATCAAGTAATAACACTTCCCAAACATAATTCTCACTTTTCCATATCAAAACCTCACTAATTCGTGAAGAAAACTCACTTTTCACCATTAGGGCTTCATGCCCAACACATTATTTGACCTCCCCTACACAAAAAAACCAAGAAAACATACAATCCTAAAATATCAGTCCTATTCCACCCAGTTATAGTGATCATAGAGGGTGGAATGCGTTTTAACTCATTTTGTAGACTTTCAAACCCTTAAAACAAGGTATTTCAGACCAGTCACAAAGATGAGATCAAAATTACACCAAAAAAAATGTTGGATGCTCAAATAAAATGAAAATAGAAGCTAACACACACCAGTAAATTAATTTAGAACAATTTTAGATCAAATTTCTATTGTACGAGCCATACAGTTCTGAAATAACAAGGAAAACTCAGAAAATCTGATAAAAGCAACAATATTTCAATTGATTGTCCTTTTAAATCTTCAAAATACAACTTACATTATTGCTTTTCATCCTATTTAAGATTTTTCCCTCTAAAATAACTATTCTAACTTCCACAAACTTCCTTTTGAAGTATTATGATAATTGGACTTCTCTAAGGGTTCGAATTTTGTAATTTTTCCTTTTGCACAATTAGCAACTTTTCATTAATTTGCACTTTTTGAAACCTAAACCACCTAAACACCTAATTACCACTCAAAAATGACCCAATACATTAATAAATGGTTTCCAAGACCTTATTTAGACAAAATTACACCAACTCCTAAAGCCTACTCATCAACACCTTAAATGGACAAATTTTGTTCAATGGTGCTCCTGCACCATACACCCCAACTTTGAATTTTTCCAAGTCTCTTGGAAATGACTCAATAATTTGTTCACTTATAATCACTATTTTCATCTAATCATCTTGAGCTCTTTCAAGATTTTCATCTTGTCTTTGTTCTTGATTCTCACTGTCCTTGTCTTCCTCGACCATGTCTTTTCTTGAAACATGCTTCAACTCTACACTTTGTACTGTGGGGTGATTTCCAACTCCTTCATCACCTAACACTAATGCCACATTATCCCTTACCTCTGTACACAAGCCTTTAGCAACTACAATCACTTCCCTCTGTTCCTCTTGCTTTAACCTCTGTCCACTAGTCCTTTTAATTTCATCTTTACCACTGTCAACTATACCATCACACTTATCAGTCTCTATTAGACTTGCAATCACCTTGTTAATTTTCCTAACAACTCCACAAACGTCTATTCTCACAATATTCAACTGCCTCTTCACTATATTCATAACTACATGGCACATGATTGTCTCAACAAGTATTCCTTCACTCATTTCTTGCCTTTCCATAGGCTTTTCATCCTTAATTTGCTCTATATCAAACTGAGACACATTTTCATCCACTTTCTTTTTCCACATGAAAACATTCTTTACAACAAATGACTGTACCTTTTCTCTTTTCTCCTTATCTACTGTCCTAATAGTATTAGACCTTGCATTGGCTACCAAACTCATATTCTTACCTTCATCAATACTTATCTCACCTTTCTCTTCTGTCTCCTCAATCAATGCAGTTAGGATGTATGTCTTCCCATCTTTTTCAATGTTATATGTATTTTTTCTTCCATTATACATTGTTGACTTGTCAAATTGCCAAGGCCTTCCTAGCAACACATGGCAACAACTCATGGGTAATATGTAACAAAGAACTTTATCTCTATATTAACCAATTTGGAATTCAATAGTAGCTTGTTCTCTCACCACAATGGATTGATTGTTACTAACTCAAGACACTTTATATGGATTTTCTCTAGGTACTCTTTTCAAATTCAATTTGTCCACCATATCACTAGATACCATGTTATCAGTGCATCAAAAATCAACTATTACCTTACATACCTTGTTCTTACATTTGTAAGCTATCTAAACAATGCTATTCTCTGAATCACCTCCTTCTCCTTAGATGTCTTTAGGAGTTGCCTCTTCATCATCAAGCTTTCACCTACTTGAGGAGCAGCATTAAGACTGTTGGATTGAGCTTTCAACTTCATCTTCATGAACAATTTGAGCTCTTCTATCACCTTTCCTTTCTCCTCCACTTGATGTTGAACCAAATTTTTCAGGTCATCTCCAAGAAGGATGAACAAACTCTTGGAAATTGTAACACCTCC
The DNA here is from genome assembly GCA_007258455.2 of Sequoia sempervirens. Lineage (NCBI taxonomy): Eukaryota > Viridiplantae > Streptophyta > Pinopsida > Cupressales > Cupressaceae > Sequoia > Sequoia sempervirens. Next base: position 24,572 of record VDFB02010055.1, read on the forward strand.
TTGCAAAAATGTTAGGATTCCTTCGACCACCAAATCTTCCCCTTATGCCTCTATAACCTCCTCTAAAATCTGAAACTTGCTCATCTCTTTTGTTTGGATTTTCTTGATTCTCATTTGTTTGTCTTGGTGTGGAGAAAGGTCCTCTTCCTCTTGTTATGCTGCCTCTTCCTCTTTTTGTTTTCTCTTGTCTTATTTTTACTTTCTCTTCTTCCCTTATAGCCATTTGAAAACATTGCTCAACTATTTTTGGTGTCATCAAACTGATTTTATCTTGAATATTGTACCTCAGTCCATTAAGATATATAGCCACTTTTTCTTCCTCATATTCATCATGCTTTGCTCTTATACTTAACCTATAGAATTCCTTGGTCTATGTTTGCACATCTTGATCCTTTTGCCTAAGATTTTGTAGTTTTTTAAACAATTGAACATTATAATCATTAGGAAGGAACTTACCTTTCAGTTTTTCGTTCATTCTATCCCAAGAAGTGATCTTGTTCTTTCCCTTTCTTTTCCTTTCATCTTGCACAAAGTTCCACCATATCAAAGCATGTCCTTTCAACTTAGTCTTAGCCTTCTTCACTTTGTGCTCTTCATCGATCTCTTCAATTTCAAAGCAATTCTCCATGGCTCCTATCCAATCCAAGAGCTCTTCACCATCTAGTTTTCCTCCATACGTAGGCACATCCATTTTATTTTTTTCACCACTCTTCATAGCCTCGAAAAACTTCATCATTCTCACATTGTCTAGGTCCATCTCTTCCTCTTCACTAGAAGTTTCTTCTTCTTCAGTATCACTTTCATCCATGGTGTCTTTAGCCTTTAATTACACTTCCCATTGGAGGTTGATTTGTAACACTCACTTCGAATGACTGACTTGAATATGGTCATTTTCTTAATTCTCTCTTTCAAATTCACTATTCACTCTTTCATTTCATCTTCTAAGCACTCAACTTAATCACTCTCCAAGCAGTCTAGCATTCACTTATTTCCCTCTAAGCTCTCAACCAACACTTTACACTCCATAGCAGCAACAAGAACACTCCATCAACTTCGTAGAGCAAGTGTCAAACCAACTCTATTGCAACAAAGGCTTGAGTCCTCTCATTTTCTCCTCCATTAGCTAGTGAGCTCTTGTTGGAGGTGGTAAGATTTCTACTCCTCTCCTCTATGATTTGGTTGAGTAGCATAACACTGTTTTGTAGCTCTTTTGTGTTCTTTACTTTATTTTCTTCTTTATCATATATTTCTCCATTGTTGAAAACTTGGTTGTCCATGGAGGTGGAAACACCAAAATAGGGGTCTAACTAAGGCAAGCCCCTATACAGCCACCCAAAAAATTTCCTCTCTCTTGTGTGTAGGTGGAAGTGTTCTTGGAGCTAGTTGGTGAACAAGTACCTTTGTGAGATCATTCTTTCCACCCTAACTCTTGTATACTTTATCATATTCGTGCATATCTTTCCTACTTCATAGCTTTATTTTGGCTCTTCAAAAGTGATTAGCTAGGTTGTTATTCTATTTTCTTATGTTTAACCTTGTCTCTTTAGTCCTCGATTGTGCAGACGCCAATGCACCAGAGAGATGCCAGTGTGTCGTGCTGTCATTGTAGAACTACACTTTCATCCTCGGGGAGAGAGCTTCCTGAGGCATAGTGTTGAAACCAAAAATTGGCTCACCTAGCCCCATTCTAAGTTTTGGGTCTGTAGAGTGATCAAAGGACTTTATAGTCCTCACCATTCTCGTCTCATAACTCCTAACACCGCTTTAAGCTGAGGTACGTTAGGGAAGCCTTCCACTCTTGGCTCTCCATGACCTGGGGCCTTGAACATGGTTGGTCCCCCTCTCTTACATTACCAAACATGGGGTTTGACTAAGGAAATCCCCCATTTGAAATAAACAAAATTTCCTCTTTGTATGTGTAGATGTACATGTGAAAGAAGGATCAATGACAAGTTTTGCATTATTTTCAAATTTGTCATCATTTTTTTCAAGTCATGAAAACTTGATTACATATTTTATTTTCAACTTTATGACAATAGGACCTACAAAAAAGAAGAAGCTAAGATCTAATACATGAGGACTACCAAAACTAATTTTGGACAACCTATCCAAGATAGGTTTTCCCTAGGATGAACCTGTCCTCCAATTGTGCTTAGAACCAACTTTTTAAGCTACGTGCATGTGTCCATAACCTTCTTAGATCTACTTGCAAACTATGATTTCAATTTTTGTAGTTTTGGGAAACCACATTTTATCATTTAGGTCGTATAGTTTCATTAGTTTAGTTGCATAAAATCATTTCCATTCAACTCAAATCCATTCTACTATCTTAGCATACAAGAGATTCAGGTTTGATTTGCTACCTTAGGTTGAAATCCAACTCTACACCTTATAATCTCTTAGTTTCAATAGAATTAGGGAAAGAGGGACACCATTGTTTCCTAAGTTCTTTGTATTAAGGACCCAGGACACCCCATTTTGGAACCCCCTTTTTCCCTACATTTCCTTGGAAAAATGGTTCCTCATATGCAATAAATTTTTAATGTTATTATAAAAATGGGTCCTCATACACAACGTAATTTTAATGGTATTGGAGAATATTTGGTGAATTAATACATGCATCCAAAATTCTAGGTGAAAATATTAATTTGATCATCGAAAAGTGTAGAGTATGTGCGGATCATCACGAAAAAATAGCTCCTTAAGTGGCAAAAAATCAGAAAAATCGAGTTAGGCAACTTGACGTGAAAATTTGAATAAGTTATATATATTATTTCAAAAATATGTAAGAATATAATCTGTAGAAAATTGAATGTAGTTTTCTAAAGTACTAGGTTTTTTTTTAAAAAAGAAATCTATTTGGTGAAAATTTGAAATTTCAATCATGGTACTTAAATTTTAGGGAAAAATAAGAAGTAGGTGTCTATGGACCACCCTAACCACAATAAAATGATAATTTTTTATAATATTTTAGATATAAGTAGGAACTCATGTCAGATGTGATACATATTTTTTGTAATTATTTTCCAAGTAAATAATTAATTATAATTTTTTATTACAAATTTTAAAAAATATAAAAACTTCATTAATGTCACGACCACTAACTTGGTCAAAACTTCATGAAATTCATTTTTTAATCCTATAGTATGCGGCTATAATACACACTTTTGATTTCAAAAATGTGATATTGTTTGAAAGCCGTTTTTCAATGACCTCTCAGTCAGACTTTTACTCATAATTTGAATAGAAAATAAATAATAATTACTTATTAAATTCAAAGTAAAGCATAATTTATATTGGTGGAAAGCTAATAATCTCCTTTAAAAAGCCCTTTTTGTTTCATCAATTTTGGGTTAAAAAAAAATCATCAACCACATACCCATCATATTGCCACTTTTTGGCCTATCATGATCCTGCACATACCCTGTAGTTTGTTATGGAGAAATTATTAATTACATATTCCTCAAAATAAATTGATGGTTAATTGAAATTTATTGGACCAATAATTCATAAAATTCAAGTGTTGTGTCCACCCCATTGGTTGCAATGTATTCATCAATTTTGAATTGGTTGTTATGAACTATTTGCTAATCAATGAAGACTCGCCACTAAAAATTCCTTATTTCTAAGGAAACCAATCCTTTAGGAATATTATTTATTTTAAGTTGTACTATCTAGGATTTTGACACTTGCAAACCATATAAAAACATTTACAAAGAAGATTTTGACACTTGCAAACCAAGATCATTGATTACCTCAAGTGGCATGACATTACTAGATGCACTTGAATCAAGCATACAATTATGGAGAAGCCAACTATTGATAATTAATGTGGCATAGAAAGGGTCAATGTTCAACTGGTTATTCACCACTAAATCACCAAGGTATTCCTCTATAATATCCTCCACTTTCTCCTATTCTTGAATTGGTGGTCGATGGTTCTTGCATAACCTTTTAAATAAAAGATAAAACCTAGTCTCTATGTTCATGGATTCTAAGAGCTTCAAAAAAAGGCATGAATCTCTTACTTGACTCAAAATCAATCCCATATCAATCAAGGTGTACTATGGAAAAGGTGTATTTGGGGCTATGGTAACCATGTTTGCATTGGGTATGGACAAATTCATTTGACTAGAAGAAGAAGAAATTGGATTGTTTTTTACTTATTTTTCGTTTTGGACACTAATAGAAACTTGGTTTATTGTTTTCCTCCTATTTTTCCTAGATTCCTTTAGATTTACGACCTTTTCTTTGCAAGTAACAATATCATTTGCCTACATAGGTGGGCATTGAACCTTAGGAATGTACTTTTTATTTTATTTTTGTTCTCAACTATTTCTCTTATCAACATACTTCTTATCTATAAAATATTATCTAATTATTAGTATTCTCCTTCTACTTACTAGTTTCAACCTTTTGTCTCACCATATTTGACTTTTTACCCTTTTGTGTTTGCACTAGAACAATTTTATTTTTCAATTGAATACCATTTTAGCCTTGCACCATAGCTGCATCAGTAAGAGCCTTGATATCCTCAAATGAATGTATATTCCTCTTATATATTTGTTGCATAAGAGACCTCATGTGCTCAAAATCATGAGCTAGTAGTTCTGATATTGTTAGAATAGTGAAAAAACATAAAACCACGAGCCACAAGATAAAACAACAAACAAAAATACCTTCCATGCAAGAGATTTGCAAACAAAGAATTGTTATATTCCTCAACAAGAAAAAGCTACTAAAGGAAGAGACTATCAAAAAGATATGAAAGCTCAAGAGTTAATTACAATGAGGGTTTGAGTTCTATATAGGAGCAAAACCCTAAAAGCATAAAATCACTCCTAAGTTTAGCTTAAGTGCATTAGAATAAATTAGAATAATAATCAATTAAAGAGAAATTAATAATTAGCTAATGCATGATAACTCTAGTTCACCCCCCCTTAAGATGAACTTAGGGATTAGCTAAAAACCCTATAGAGAAAGAATGCACGATGGGTCTTGGAAAACAAGGCCTAGCAAGTTACCCATGTACAAATAAAATATATTTCACAATAAGAGAAAAATGAGAAAACCACAATGGGAGAAATATCCTCTCCAAAAGAGAGTGTAAGAGAGGGCGGCCAACCATGTCAAGGCTCTAGGTCATGAAGAGCTGAGAGCGGAGGGCTACCCTAACTTACCTTGCTCTAAAAGATGCCTTGGGGTAAGGATCAAGAATGATGAGCACTATAGTGTACTTCTACCACCCTACAGATCCTAAACTTAGGTTTGGGATAGGTGAGCTCATTTTTAGAGTTGGTAATGTGTCTTAGATAACTCTCTGTCTGAGGATGGTAGCGCAGTTCTGGGATGACAGCGCAACATGCTGGTGTCTCTCGGGCGCGCTAGCATTTGTAGAGTCAGAAAATAGTAAACATAATACAGACAACCTAAAAACTAACTGACAACTTAGCTAGTTGGTTTTGATGGGAAAAATAGAATGATAAAGTATGAGAAATAGAGATGAAGATGATAAAGCAAGTAAATGAAAGCTAGGGTGATGAAGATGATCTCACAAAAGTGCCAATTTGCTAGCTAGCTCCACACATACATTCACCTACACACAAGCAAGAGGAATTTTTTTTGGGGCCTTATAGGGGCCTACCTCAATCAGACCCTCATTTTGGGGTGATCCCACAAATAGTGGTTTACAATTTTTGGCCAAATTGGACACTAAAATATTTTTTTTAAATATTCACTGCCAATGGTAGAGGAATCGGAGAATTTGAAGACGATGCAAACTTGTGACATTTTGTCTATAGATTTTTAGGTTTTTTCAATTTTTGGAATAGAAGCACTTAAAAAAAACCCATTTTGGCGCTCACATATAACCAAGATTTTTTTTTCCATGAAGGATAAAATTCTAATTATTTTGAATTTAGATTTGTAACTTTGATATCTAGTGCTTCCATTGGTTAGATAGTTTTTATTGAATATTTTTATTTAATCAAGTTTCAAAGTCAGAATTCTAATTCGGACATAGCTTGTTATAACATGTAACTTTTTTGTATGAATCAAAATTCATTTTTTTCTTTGTTGGATCAAGGACTTCATATCTAGTGCACTCATATTTTTCAAATTTTTTGATAATATGCTATTTTTCCACATGTGCATAATAGAGAGCTTGATTTTCGGTGAAAAACCTACATTCACAAGAAGTAAACAATAAATATAATTATTAAATTAAATTTATTTAAAATTATAATTTTTGGGAAGCTTATATTAAGGACTACATACTTACAAAAAATAATTTTAAATGAATTCATTTGATCCCCCAAAAGGTAAATCAAAAGTGGTTTTTTATCAACATTTTGATAGGTGTAAAGGAGACTCTGTTATAGGTATGGTTTAAAACTAGTGGGGTTCTATCCAAGGGGGTTTGATTTAAGGTAGTTTGATCAAAACCTCTTCAATTGGAATTATCTAAATGGAACTTTTTAAGGCTTCAATCATTATATTTTCTAAAAATATGTGATTTTAGCAAAAATCAAAATCTCCCAGAAATTGTAAACCAGCTTTGTGGGATCACCCTTTGCTGATTCCACCTTCATGGAAAGCTAGAAAGCAACAAAGTAGAATATGTGATAAAGGAAAGAAAAGAGAGCAATACACACTGCAAAACAATACAATGCTACTCAACCAAATCACAAAGGAGAGGAGTGAAATGTTACCACCTCCACCCTAAAACTCACTAGCCAATGGAGGAGAATATGGACTTGGAAAAGTCACCACAACCACAAATTAGATGAAGGGAGGTATCACGAGACTCCAAGCTCATGCTCCTATGGATTTCTTCACACTTGTAATGTGGAGTTGATCGAGTGCTGCTACTACAATGGAGTGTTGGAATGCTGCTTGGGAGATGAAATAAAGTGGAAAAAATGCTAAGAGAATGTGAATCTGTTGCTTAGAGAGTGAAATGAGATGAGAATAGATGTTTTTGAAGGTGGGATGGGAAGAAATTTCCATTTTTGGGGTCAGTTGGTCAAAGAGGGACATTACAATTCATCCCCAAGCGAGAGTGTAATGCCTCTACCGACTTTAAATGTAGGAATCTGTCAAGGATGATAGTGCGCTATGTGGATGTTTGTGCATCATGCATGCATCTCTGATAGATATTCTCTCACTAACACAAAGGATCTAGTTGCCAAGTGGAAGGAAGGCAGTTGGGTGATGTGGAATTTTTCCTTCGAATATGATTTTCTAAGGTGAGGGTGTGTGAAAAGGGAATTTGTGTAAGGGGTGCAAATTTTCTCCTATATAGAGAGAAAGAAAAATGGACTTAAAAGCCTCCAAATCAAGGTGTGAAGGACTAAGAAGCCTCCAACCAAACATGTAGAACATCACTGAATCACAAAGAAGTTGTTGACTGTTATCGAAAGATTACTGAAATAGTGCTAAAATGAAGAACCTCCTCTAAAATAAATGATGATAAGGATCAAGATAACAAGAATTTTCACGAGTACACTCAATGAAACTACTTGAATCAGATGGAAAAAAAAGGAAAACATCTAAAGATAAAAGATACAAATGTCAAGATCAAGGAGATAGTAATCTGCATGAGTGCAACCCCCAATGACACTACTTGAATCAAATGGGAAAAAAGGAAAACATATAAAAGTAGAAGATATAGATGACACATGAATTTTCATGAGTGACCCCAACAAAACAACTTAACATGCAATATGCAAGTCAAAAATACAAGTACCAACTAGTCTGAAGAACACTGATCAAGAGAGAGATAATAATCTGTATGAGTGTCCCCAACGACACTACTTGAATCAAATGGAAAACAAAGGTAAACATTTGGAACTAAAAAATACAAATGGGACATAAATCTATATGACTGAACAAAAATGACACACTGAACATGACAGATGCAAGTTGAAAATACATGTACCCAATAGTCTTTGATCAAATAAAAATGGAAGGTGACCTCTAGAAAATAGGAATGCAAGAATGTCCATATGGTAAATGCTCCAACTCACTAAAATGCATGTAACTAGTCGTTGATGTACGTTGCATCTGAAAGTACATAGGAACAAGAACTAGATATGTAGATCACTCAAACATGAAACCAAGGAAGCATTAGCACTAACAATAGAAACCCCACCATAATGCTAAAAGAGGGAGAGCCATGACAAGAACACTGGAATGTGTGAAACCATGAAGTGCATGTAGGAGAAACAACTTGCAAATAAAAGGGTATGCAAACTAAGGCACACACATGTGGAAAGAATCACCACTATTCACTATTATTGTGGAAGGGACACTCACTTGACAAAGGTGTGATGGAAAACCCCCCATGACACTTTATATCATAGTGTGAAAACAAATGGCACAAAAGGATGTACAAAATCCCCAAAAAATATACACTAGAATGGTGATTTAACTCAGTGCATTTACATAAGAGAATTTATGCATGAAAAATATATCTATAATACCCAAATAGGACAAAATACTGAAAATACATATAGAAAAACGAAAAACAAGTCATCTCATGTAAACAAAAAGTTTCTAGGAGCTAGGACATCCAAGTAATTCACTAAAGTGCAAAAACACAAAAAATATGAATAAAATATACCTAGAGAGAAATATGGAAAAATTGCATGGATGGAACTGAAGAGCTCTAAATGATGGTTCTAACATCGTTGGAATCATAAAATACAGAGAAACTAGTCAAAATTTATGAGCTCAGAATTGAAAACATCTCTAACTTCAACAAGATGTACAATGCACCAGCAACAAAAATAGGTGATGAGACCCAGACCACTAGAAATTTGGTAGAACCAACTTTCTGACAATATCTTGTTTTCCAAAAAATGACATCGTATTCCCAAGTTATAGCCAAAATAAAAAAAAGACCCCCTTTAGGGCACAAAAGGGCTTTGAAGGGTCCCTTGCTAACTAGTCGTACGACTGACATCATGCTAACATCAACACTTGTACGGATAACATCATGTTGATGTAAACAAGACATCAATACAAATGTTTACATAATATTCCTCGTCTCCAAAAAAATCTACCCTGCCACAAAAAAATTAGTTGTCAGAATATTCACCTAGATTCTCTCAGAAAAGTCATAGAAATTGGAAAAGGCACTCGTTGGCTAAAAAAAATAAACTTCTGAGAAATATTTTGATGTAGTGGTGTCAGTAAAAATAAAAATTGGTTGGAGAAACCAAAAAAATCTTAGGCGGAGAGGAATTGCCATTGTTGATAGATTTGGAGGTTGTTGGCGATACTGATAAGATTGTCAGGTGGCTTGTAAGGTTGTCAGTAGCTTATAGTACACCAATAGCGGGTACACAGGTACATTAAATGAATCTTTTTTGTTTAAAAACAAAACATTACTACCCCCCAACTTGTTTAAAAATACTTGCATCTTATATATATAATTTTGGAAAATAAAATTTAAAAAACAAGATGCTAAACTTTTTTTAATTTTTTTTCAATCTGAGTGCCCACAAAGCTATAGAGGGGTTGTACAACCCCTATACAAAATAAATTTTCCTTAGAAGCTCCCAACATCAAAATAGGATGTATTATATATCAAAATTAATGGAATTGGCCTCTAGAAACCAATGGTGAGGTATATTTTGCATCAAAATACACCAAATTTGTAGCTAGGTCATTCAATTCTAAAAAAAATAATCGTTTCAAACCCTCATAGATCTGACCTCAAGAGTCCAAATCAGGCCAAATAAGAGCCAAATTTGAATTTCTCGATAGCTTTGTATCCATGGTGAGGTCTTTTTAATGCTAAAATGCACCAAAAATTCTCCCAACTTCAAAATTTGCAAAAAAATCAAAGGGGGTTCCTTGATCTGAAGCCTGTAACCCTTATTGAAGAAAAGAATCTCATAAATTGAGAAGGGGTTTGCTAAATCCATGCTTTGATACCATGTTAGAATTGTGAAAAACCACAAAACTATGAGCCACAAGATCAAACAACGAACAAAGACAAGTCTTCCATGCAAGAGATTTGCAAACAAAGAATTGCCATAATCCTCAACAGAGAAAGCTATAGAAATGAACTATAAAGAAAATAGGTGGGGGAAAAGCCCACTTATTCTCCTTAGGTCATTCAATAATGTCCTAGGAGTCCTAAATGGATTGATTATCAACCTCACATGGTGAGTCAATTCTCAACAAGGAAGATGTAGGAAGGGGTTCTTTAAGCTTTTAGGGGTTCACCACCAAGCAAAAGCTTGGAAAAGGAACTTTAACATTCAACTCACAAAACCTACTAATGCAAGTCAAATAATGAGTGAAAATGATGAAATTAAGCTATAAAAAGTTAGGGTATGTATACCTAGGAAGTTCAAAAATGTGACAAGGATTCTGAAAATGTAAAAATGTTGTCAAAAAGTGTTATGGAGGACTAAGACACCCTTACTATTATCTTAATTCCACTGTTGTTTTTGGGGTAGATGCAAAATCTTCAGATGCTAGAATAGGATCTGAAAGAATCTTTGTAAAAATCCACTTGGAGGACTAAGAAACCCTTGCTACCATCTTAGTCCTGATTTGAATTTCTAAAATATTTGAAAGTGATCCTAAGGCTTGATGTTTGCACTTCCTTCTTCTCTGATATTAGGTCTAGAAACTTCCAGATTTGGCCTGTAGGTGAGTTTCCGTGAAGATGACAACTTTAGAATGCAACTTTGCAACTTTACACTTTAAATGATCTTCAATTCTTCAACCTAAACCTGCAATCACAAACACACAAGAGTGGAATAACTTTTTGGTTGTTAGTAAATGGCGGTTTTCCTTGGTTAAACCCCTTGTAGGTAATTAAACCATATGATGAAATGAATCATGAAATACAAAATATGTAAATGATATCACCTTGGATGATGTCTTGTGAAGCAAATCTACAATATACCATGTAGTGGCCATGAAGAATGTATGTCTTGGATCCTTGGATATGATGTGAACATTGATTGCAAATAGATCTTCAATGCTACATCCACAATCTTGGCTCAACAACATGAATGGATGCACTAAACCCTTGACATGATGCTTGAATCTTGATGTTGGCTCCAAATGCTTGATGAATTTCTCTTGAATGCTCTTGCGGGCTCCAACTTTCTATTAGGAATTCTCCCACAAAATAATTGATGTGAAAATGAATGAAGTAACCTTGTATTTATACTTATCTATGCTTAATATCTCGAAATTACACACAAGTCGACATATGAATTCATTAATTAAAGAAGGCTAAATCCTTCCAAAATTTGAAGTTGAATCCCAAATATTTCTCAAGGGGCACTAAGACACCATAGGTGTCATCTTAGTTGTGAGGAATGAAACTCGAAGCATAGACTCCAAAAAGGGAACTATTTAGGTGCTTTCAAATTGTGTAGGGGCACCTTGTCAACATGTAAATAGGTCTAGGTTTGGATTTTGTGTTTGCAGTCATGAAATGTGATGTAATAAGGTCATCATAGACCATTTTTCCATGTATTTATTCACTTTGGGTGGTTTGGAGTCATATTGTTAAAATTTTGCAAAAAGTTGTAAAGTTGCTATGCAACATTTGCATTTTTGGTGTTTTGATGGAAGTTCAAAGGTCAAGTTTATTTTGTTCGATGGGAAAGTAGTTGAAACTGATTAGTCATGATATGTAATGCTTTATAAGTCCTTGGTGAATGTTGTGAGAGAGGTTGGCTAATGTAACTTTGAATTTTGAATGTTGAAAGCATTGATTTCCTACGTTTTGATAGTAAATCTTCTACTCCAACATACTGTACGACATGGTACAACCTCTGGTTGAAATTTTATGCATTGGATTTTGTGAGGGAATGAATTTTCTTCACTTTGGTTTTTATTTCATAAGTTTTCACTCAGTTTTGTGAGATTTAGTCTAAGCATTTTTCTAAAACTTCCTGGGAAACCCTGAATTTAAGGGTTTGATAGAGTAAAATGGAAGTATAAGCCATTCTACCTATAGAAACATGTTCTAACTTGGTGGAATGGCATAATTAGGCATAGGTTTTGTGTTTATGTGCTTTGCAAGAGCAGGGAAGACAATTTGTTGAAATTTGAATGATGCCCTAGTTGCAAACTGCCATGATTTTGGTGTAAAAGGAGGAGTTGAAGTGGTGTTTTGTAGAAAGAATAAATGGAATCCATTCTAGTTGATGAAATGTGATTGTGCAGGCCTATTGTGATGTTTTTTTTATTGTTGGTTTGTAGAGTAATGGTTTGGAGTTGGTAGATTCAATAAACCCCCTTTGTGATAAACGTAAATAGGTAGGTAGGTAAGGGTTTTGTGGTTGATGAATTTGTGGGAATTTCTCTTGATAAAAGTTGTTGATTCAAAGCATTTGTGACCTAGTTGAGGTCAGGGAATAAAGTTTTTTGATTGGAGAAATTATTACATGGTAGTTTCTTTGTAAAAGTGACTTAAATGGGGCTTTGTGCAAGTGTAGTTGCTGAGATTTGAGGGATATGTTTCAAAGGAACGTTGTGATATTTTGAGATATGTTTCTAAAAAGCTTAATGGGTATCTGAAACAGGCTTTTTTTTGTGGGTTTTCAATTTCTTTTGAAGGTTATTGTCAAAGAACACTATTTAGAATGCTATAAGGAAATGTGAGTGAACGATGAGTAGGACACCAAGTTGCAGTTTTGTGATTGAAATATTGTTTTCAATTGATTGGAATTGCTATTGGTGAATGATCTCCCTCCCTACTATGCATCAAAAAATTAGGGTCCCAAGACCTTTGGGGGACAAAGACGCCCTAGGTGGCATCTTAGTCTCGACCCAAAAAATTAGGTACATTCAAAAAAAAATCATTAAATTATCATTTACCCTTTGAAGTATATTGAGATTAACCATAAAAATATATAGTTCATTGGGCTTGTGAATGCAAAATAGGACCAATTTAGACATAAATAGGGATTAAATAAGCAAGGCAAGCCCAAACAAGTGTGAAAATGCAAGGGTATTCATTTTTCTACACTACAAGAAGTAAGAGACTATCAAAAAGATATGAAAGCTTGAGAGTTAATTACAATGAGGGTTGAGTGCTATATAGGAGAAAAATCTTAAAAGCATAAAAGCACTCCTAAGTTTAGCTTAAGTGCATGAGAATAAATTAGACTACTAATTAACTAAAGAGTAATTAATCATTAGTTGATGCATGATAACTCTAATAGATATAGCTATAGACCTAGTTGACCATCAACTTAGAAAATTTGCTTACTCACAATGGAACTACCACAACATATTGTATCCGTTGCATAGTCATGAACTAATTCATCAAATTGGTCAATGTTGTCCTTATAATTTATTATGTACCTCCCTCATCATTTGAGAATTCCTCATGCATTTAGATAGAGAGTGCAACAAGACAATTGAGAGGATCATGAGGAAGGAAACAAGAATCACACAACAAATTATCATCTTGATAATTTACAACTTCTTTGGTCATTTACAATCCAATATGTTTATGAACCATTTACCATTATACCTTTTCAATTTAGGTAACACAAAACCAATAGATAAAGGATAAGTAATAATATCAAATAAAGTGGTGTATTTTTTGTTTCCACATATTTATATTTATCTTGGAAATCGATTATGTGATCCATGTTATCTGGATTTTGAATAAATGTATCTAAGGTATAGGTAGGGATGGTGGTGATAGGGGCATGCAACACCAAAAAATCAAAGTATAGATAGGATCATGTGACACAAAAAAACCAAGGTATAGATAGGGATGAATAGGATGCACCATTCAAACCTCAACACCAATATCTTGGAGAACCTACAAGTGATTGTAATCTTTAGTCTTGTGTTCAATAATAAGAATAACAATAGTAGTATTCATGGAAACACTATTTGAAACACTACTTGGAACTTATAATCATTCATTTGAGGATTATAGGGACTTCTTAAGAGAAAATGAGGATGTGGATAGAATGGTGACATAAAATCAACACACAAAACCCTAATGTTTAAATGATATGAAAGGTATGTAAGATCTAGTATGAAATGAATTAAAGATAGCTACAAGTGATTAAATTTGGAAAATACATTTGCAATTAACATCTTAGAGGTGAAAATATAGTTGCGTAGGGTTAAGTAAAAGCAAGATCACAAGGAAGCACAAATCTTTAAAAGAAAAGTAGTAATGTTCAAATTATGTACAAGAAGTAATTCAAACCCCAATGAGATATAAAAATAAGATTATGCATTTAAAAATAGATTTAAAAGTCTAATGAAGAAAAGATAAACCATGAATTAACACCAAACTCAACGAAGAATAAGTCCTTCTAAACCAACTTCTTATTAAATAAGAAAATGATCATTAAGTATCTCCTTATTAAATTAAACAAAATATTTACACTAAAGTCAATGTAGAATAAGTCCCTTACTATGAAGTCATAGATGGCATTTGAATGAGCCTTATTAGTAAGTTATTTTATTAAATAAATGTAGAATGGGTATATTTTTATAGGAGAAAGTTAAAGTGTAGAAAAAACACATCTATTATGTAACTTTATAACATAACATCCCATGTCTCATCCCACGTTTGGACAATGCGTAGACAAAAAGACTTGATAGAATGAAGCATATGGCAACAAGCTAGATGAGACAAATGTTTTCATAGAAAATTTTAAATATAAATTTTGATATACACGTATTCACGTTACACACTTGAAAAAATTAAAATATGACATGTACATGTGTAGAATGATCATTATAACATAGTGAATCCACATATAATTTGTCCTTTGATGACATCCACTTTAGATGCACCTACATCGGAGGTCAAATTATATGTGGATTTATTGTGTTATAATGATCATTCTACACATGTACATGTCACATTTTAATATTTTTCAAGTGTGTAACACACGCATATCAAAATTTATATGTCATGTGATATGTGCGTGTTACACACTTGAAAAAAATTAAAATGTGACATGTACATGTGTAGAATGATCATTATAACACAATAAATCCACATATAATTTGACCTCCAATGTAGGTGCATCTGAAGTGGATGTATGACTAGGGCTATAACATGGTTGATTATAGTTCTATTTGTTTTTTGGCGTCAACACATCATGTGAGCTTCTAGGACCAACTAGACCATCTTCTCCATGCTCTCTACCATTAACTTCAGCTACCATGTGGTTAGCTTGTTCAATGAGATTTCCTAACAACACACTCAATATTTTCCTAATGTTGAAACCACTACTTGGTGCTAAAACGGTGCAATAATAATAGGAGAAGGTTTTGAGCACACTAGAATACTGAGAGGGGGGTGAATTAGTATGTTTTAAAATTCAATCCCACATTACTAATGAAATTAAGTTATTCAATTAAACATTCATCTACTTAATGAAAGAAAGAAAGAAAATAAGCACACACACACAAGAACATAGATAACACTAGATTTACATGGAAAACTCGACAGGGGAAAAACCACGATGAGAAATGTTGCTAGGAGCTACTGTCCTAATCTAGCCTCACAAGTAAAAAAAATACAACTTTGATTTTGGGCTACAACCTAAGGAAGCAACTAATCCTTGAATTTATTTTAGGGGCCTGTACCCAAGGAAGCTACTACTCCCTGATATGAAAAAGAATAACTGAAATATGACTAGTTTATGGCTTCAAAGACTTATAGTCATAAATTCTACTCAATAGGTTTGTAGTGGATCTTGTCACACTCTGATCATGCACTCATACATCTTCACACACTTCTATTATTATCTCCACAACTTTGATTTTTAATATATCATCTGCATGCTTTGCAATTATGAATTTAGTTGACCACAAACAAGATGTAAGGAAGCTAAGGTAGTGGAACAACTTCCTACACTAATCTTGAGAGGAGAATCATGTAAAATATTTATAGATCTTTAATAGTTACAAAAACTTAAACACAAATAAACACAAATTTCATGCATACCACAACACAGTGATTTACATGGAGAAAACCTTTTTGGGAGAAAAACCCCACACTCCAAAAGCCGCCCATTATATTATTCAAAAATCACAAAGATTACAATATAATTGTAGAGCAAGGTTCTCATAGGAGTATCACCAACCAAAGATCTAGAGGCAAACAAAATATCGATCCTATATTGGGGACATAAGTAGTCCCACGTGGGCCCCACACTAGGCCGCGTTAATATGCAATTGTAAAATAGTTTTCACCAACAAAGTCAACAAGGGTACTCGAATCACTGTATCACCAAATTGTATTATAATCAATTTATATTTGTCCCAAAAATTAATTATTTGTAGTCTTACATGTCAGGGAATATTCTTGAAGCACATTTGACACCAAAAACATACAAGGCCATATTGCTTGTTATTGGCCCATAGCTTTAAAACATGCACCCAAAATATAAAATTAGTATAACCCACACTCCCCTAGAATATCACCACTTGCATTAAATCAGCGTCAATATTTTAATAGATACACATCGACAAGAACAATTAAGAGCCAAGACTGTCCCATCACCAAATCCAATCGAACCCACCCCCTATCCCACTTTTCCAACAATACAACACTAAAAGGAATATCAATCATTTATATGTGTCCCATCGGTCAAATCCCTACGCATGGCAACTAGTGCATTCTCCTCTTTTGCCACATGCAACCACCAAAATAATGGTGTTAAGGCCACCAAAATCACCTAAGTAGCAAACAAACACTGCACACAATAAATACATACAAACTATGCAATTGAAGGCACTAAAACAAATTTTCAAATTTGAAAAAGGAGGAAAAAAATTAAAGACTCCATACCAAACATCATTGAACATATAAAGAGATTTTCAAATTCAAAAATGCATTTCATTTACCACGTCTCACTTTCATATTTAGTGCTATATTTTCTTGAAGGTAGACAAAAAAAGAGGAGAACCAACAACAACAACATGCTATCAAGATAAAGGCACTCTACACAAACTTATTGTTTATGCCTACAAATACCAATTTATTCAATGCTATGCAAGTGTTTTTCACAATACTATAAATACCTTGGGTTTTTCATTTAAATTCTTTATGCTAGAATGATAATATGTTGCATGCGATGTAAATGTTTCTCACAAAAACCTGTAACTCAATATCCGGGGTTTCCACTTACACTATTTATGAATGTCAAGTCAATTCAGTTCACCTTCTAGGTATTTTTAATGTTCTCTATGACTGCCAATATAGATCAATTCTATGCACTGTAAATGTTTATGACCCACAAACCTGTAACTCAATATCTGGGGTTTCAACTTACACTATTTATGTATGTCAAGTCATTTGAGTTTATTTTCTGGGATTTTCTTATGCTCTATATGCCTGCCAATATAGATCAGTTTTATGCACTGTAACTATTTGTTACCCACAAGTCTGTAACTCAATATTTGGGTTTTCAACTTACACTATTTATGAATGTCAAGTCATTTCCGTTCAATTCCTAGATATTTGTTATGTTCTATATGCCTGGGTATATAAATCAGTTCTATGCACTATAAATGTTTCTTACCCACTATCCTATGACTCAATATCTGGGGTTTAATATTATGTATTATACAATATAATATATAATAATAATATAAACTATATATATTATTATATATAACAATAAATATAATTATAATATATATAATTTAATCTCTATTATATAATAAATAAGAATATGATATATACATATATACATATATACATATTTATATATAGATATATATATACATATACATATATACATATATACATATATATATATATACATATACATATATACATATATACATACATATATATATATATACATATACATATACATATATACATATACATATACATATATACATATACATATATACATATATATATATGTGTATATATACATATATATTACATATATACATATACATATACATATATACATATACATATATACATATATATATATATGTGTATATATACATATATATATATGTATATATGTATATATATATATATGTATATATGTATATGTATATGTATATATATATATATATGTATGTATATATATCAATTATATTGTCAATACCAGTGAGGAAGAGTTTGGAGGAGTGGAAACCAATAGTAGTGGGGAAAGCAATTAAAATCAGCTAAAAACAACTAAAAAATTGGTGAAAAATGATGAACGACAACTGAAAATAGTGACAATGATTTGTGAAAACAACACATGTCACTGGTGGCTGCATCAGCAGGCAAAAAAATTGCAAACTCCTCTCTATTATCACAACAAGACACGGGCATTGAAAGTGAAGATAAGCACACGGGACCCGTCAGGTGGCTTTGACGAAGACTGCATAATGATGGAGGTGGAAAATGATGAGCGTATGAGATACACTTAACCCCCTTGCAAGGTCTCTCCGAGATTTTCAACCGTTCACGGTAAAAAAATTCTTGGCACTCTCAAATAAAGAGATGCCTTCGGTGTAATAAGATATCATTTTTTTTAGCTCCAAATGCCATACTGTAGGAAATCCCAAACAAGGCAACCAAATTTTGACACAGTAAGGATGTATGAATTGAAAGATGGATTGCTCAAAACCAATAAGAAAATTGAAAGAGTTTAAACTTATTTTAGATTCATTGTATTATAATTCGTATACCAATTATTTAAATTAAATTTATACTGAATAGCATTATTGACAAAAATGTTGGAAGAGACTTTCCTCTTCACAAATTATTTACAATGTGCCATATTATAAAGAACCTATGGAAAGATTGAAGGCATCAAATTTACACTACCCATAAACAACCACCTTCTATGAACAAAACATGAATACCATGAATAACCATGCAAGTTCACATAGTTTTGACTTCAAGCCTTCTAAATTGTAAACATACAATCAATCTAAGAGGCAGATTTGTAAGCCTTCAAACTAGACATCAATTTTAAACTACAGATAACAACATTCTTCCAGGAATGAAACATTGATACCAATGTATAAATGGGAGTTCATAGAGTTTTGACTTCATGCTTTCTAAACTATACACAGAAAATCACTCTCAATTGGCAGATTTGTTGTCATTAAGAGCAGTTAGGTTCAGATCATTGATATGATCTAAACACATTTGGAATAAACCTCAAAAGTTTGATCTTCTGTCACTTTTCGTTTAATAATAGAGGCATCATCAAAAGAGGTAATGGTTTTAGTTGAGTTCAGTTCTGACAGTTGGAGATTATAAAAGAAATCATAGAGAAGTATAGAAAATAGTTGAAACACTAAGCACACCCTCCACCAAAATCAAAATCCAAAATTAAAATTTATTTATTAGAAAAATATATATTTTTCCTAAAAAGCTTCCAAGTTGCTGAATTTTGAAAACATTTAGCTAAAGAAACCTTTGTATACAACTGAAATATGCGGAAGGATATGGTGACAGGATCATGTGAGAAGCGAATTAAGATATTCAATATTTCTAAACCCTTGACAAAGTCCATGTTATATAAATATATCAACGTCACGATTCCATGGTCTGGTAATTGTTAGTCCCTGCCTTATAGGCGGAGACTAATGTAATCGGTGGGCTGTTTTTTTAATTAATGCTTTCTCGGGAATGGTGAAAGACTGTTTAACCTATGGTCTAAAAGAATTTTCTTATTAAACTGTATTTTCGGCTATTTATTGCAAATTTACTGATTGGTGGATGTTTATTTTGTCAAGGGATTTCGCATTTTATGAATAAAAATGGTTTCAAGGTGTTTTATTTTTAAGAATCTGTACACAGCCAGATCATTTTTTATTGTGTTTTGTTTCATTCTAAAACAATTCTGTTATTATCTGCTAAATGAAGATGGTCTAACTGTGTGTGTGAACATATTGCTTTTACAGCATCAGCCATAGCCGCATTAAATACTGGTGGGTGCTATATATTAAAAAAAATTATTTGCTATTGCTTTTACAAATTTATTGGGCTTAAAAATTTTCCACTATAATTTCTTTGACACATTTTTCCAAACATTTTACTGCCTTGTCTATGCTATTGCTCACTATTATTCCTAGATAGATTTCTTTCAAGCATCCATAGATTGTTCAAAAGCATCTATTTTAGACTTTTAGCCATGGCAACAAGGCGCTGAACTATTTGATAAAATGTTTTGGTAGAGATGTATGAAAAATGTGGTACCATAGACAAAGCAATGAACTGTTTGGGAAAATGTCTCAAGAAATGTGGTATAGGCGGAGACTAATGTAATCGGTGGGCAGTTTTCCGAATTAATGCTTTCTCGGGAAAGCTATGGTCTAAAGGAATTTTCTTATTAGACTGTAATTTTGGCTATTTATTGCAAATTTCTTAATTGGTGGGTGTTTGTTTTGTCAAGGGATTTCTGATTTTACGAAAAAATAAAAAACTTCAGGCCAATGAGCAACTAGGGCAGGAAAAATTCAAGATATTCTCTAATGTTTCGTTTTAAGCAGATTTTTCTGGGCTGCGAGAGCTGTGGTGGGCACATGGAATTCTATAAAGCAATTCACGTTCCTTGTCTGTGCTATCACATTTTGCATTCATGTGTAAAGGGGAGTTCAAGAATTAGTAGCTCTAAAACCCCAATATTTTTAGATCTACTTTTCGTTTATTGTGAATAGATTGAAGCAGCAGCTGTGGAGAGATTGGCTTTGGTCCATCCCATTTTTTAAAAGAATTCTGATGCATTAGGGTTATGCAATATTTTTCCTGCAAACTCTATCCTTTTTTTTCATCAACACGATGATTGCATGAAACAATCTATGCAAAATCTTGAGGTATGTCATTTGCCATGGTTTCAAGGTGTTTTACTTTTATGAATCTGTACACAGCCAGATCATTTTTTATTGTGTTTCAGTTTCTGTTTCATTCTAAAACAATTCTGTTGCAATCTGGTAAATGAAGATAGTCTGGCTATGTGTGAACATATTGCTTTTACAGCATCAGCCGCAGCTGGTATCCATTAAATACTGGTGGGTGCTATATATTAAAAAAAATTATTTGCTATTACTTTTACAAATTTATAGGGCTTAGAAATTTTCCACCAGAATTTCTTTGACGCATTTTTCCAAACATTTTACTGCCTTTTCTAAGTTTTTTCTCACTATTTTGCTTAGATAGATTTCTTTAGAGCATCCATAGCTTGTTCGAAAGCATCTATTTTAGGCTTTTATCCTTGGCAGCAAGGCGCTGAACTGTTTGATAAAATGCTTTGGTAGAGATGTATGAAAAATGTGGTGGAAAAACAGGGGTAGTTGTCAAACAGAATTATGACGAAGGAAATTAGACATACACTTTTCAATCCCTAAGGTATGAGAGATGTACCCTACTTTTCTGTGTTTTTGGATTATCAATTATTGTTTACTTTGTGTGACCTGGTCTTTTCTATTGTCAAAGATTGTTTATTGACTATTTACTCTCTTGCTAATGTACTTTCCTTTTGGTTGATTCGTCACATTTTTTTTCAGATTGCCACTATTGTATTGCCTTTTGCTCTATCGGTTATCTAGATTGTCTCCTTTATCTAGTTGAAGTGCTCTATATTTAATAAATTACATTTAGTTTCAGCTCTCCACAATTATATCAATTTACCTGGCATTATGAAATAAGGCTTTTTGATAGTAAAATTGAAGAGTGTCAGAAATGAAAATGAATTTTCAGGATTCATTTTGTTTGCTTCAACATTATCTCTAGAATTTTTTTTTAGTTTTAGCCCTGTTTGTATATTGCTTGAGAATGAATCTAAAATTTGCAACCTCCTGTACTATATGATTGTCGCTATAATTTTCCATTTAACAATTCCTTCCATCCATGCTTGCCACCAATATTCATCATTCATTACATGGATATCATGCTTGATACTTGGCCAAAGCTTTAGCAACTTTGACAATAGTAAAGACCCCTAAAATGTGTGCTCTATCACTATATCTTTGTGTCATGGAGTGCACCATCTATGTTCATTTCTCATTGATGTTGTGCTCATTATAATGTCCATAGTCCTCTAAACCTCCCAAATTCCAACCTGTCTTCTATAGACTAATTTTAGTGGGTTGTTCACAGTTGAACCCCTCCTTTATAGACTGTCATAAAAATATGACTATCGTTTGGATTCTTTATCTTGGCTATATTGTCATATAACTTGAAGTGATTGTCACTATCGTCTGCAAACTGTTATCTAGGTTTGTGTCTATGATATAGTTGTAAACATGGTGTCTCTTTTCACTTCTTAAAGATTGTCACTTATGCAATCAGATAATCATGTCATGTTAGGTTAACTACATAAGTTTCCTTGCATATGGGCTTTAGATAAAGGAACTATCTATGATACATGGATAACTTATGCCTCTTACTGTCATGTAACTACTTACTTCCCTATGCTCACTTTGCATACCCAGATCACTTTTTGATTGTCCATGTATGGGCTGATACGCTTCATGCTGCTAGATCCATTCACAATCAGCACTATTCCTCCACTTCTGCAAGCATTTCTAAGGATGGTCACAGACTCACGGTATTCGGCTCTAACATGGAAGTTTATTTTGGTTGGCCTCAAACTTAAATCGCCCCATTCTCTTCATTCATTTTGTTCTCTGTTTTCTTGCTACAGGTTTATATTACTCTATGTCACCATGTATGTGATGGTGGAAGTAAATACGCTTGTAATACTGCTAAACTATGAGGGCTTCTCATATCACATGTTTTTGTTTTCCGTGGCTTTCTACTGGTGATGCTATGATTTGAGTAAATGCTGGAATTTATACTCTTCTTTGGCAACAATACTCTTGATTTTATGTTATGTTTGCAGTTTGCTATTTTAATTTTTTAATTTATTTTAACTAATTTGTGTTTTAACTAATTTGCTTTTTATAGGCAAGACAGCAGTGGCAAAGGCTGAAGAATTGAATATTAGAAAGGGGAATGGCGGAGTACAGTTTGCTCAGTTGATAGGCATGGTAGATAGCCTTTCGTTAGGGTTAGTTCAATCTGGATTCTAAGTTAGCAAATATCTTCCTTTCGGCTTCTGTGGATCATGTTATTCCTTATCTTATCAGATGAGCCGATGAAAGCAGGGGGCTTCTGTCAACAACTGGGGCAGATCGCCAACACATCAGGTCTAAAGTCAGAAGAATTCAATAATCTCATATTTTGTTTATAATTTTCTCAATTTTCTAATAGTGTCAAACTTTGTATATGTGTTGCAGTAAGGAATTGAACAGGAGACTGCGAGCATTTATGACAGGCTGATATCAAGAAATACAAGAGTGGCTCTGAAGTTCTGGCAATTATGATAAAATCCCAGGTGTTTTTTTGAGTTCAAACATAGGAGTGCCTTTGTCCTCTTTGGCCTCAAAAATCGGTTTTATAATGTATATATCAATGTTAATACATACAGTTTGAACAGAGAGTTTTTAGACTCTTACAACTTTATTTTCAATTTTATCTCAGGGGAATTCATGGGATTTGATCCATAATGTTAAAGCAAAATTGAACAAAGCATTTTTCAGGCTCTTCTAACTTTATTTTCAATTTTATCTCACAAATTGTGAAAATTTGATGTTTATTAATTTTAGATTTGGAAAAAACTGTTTTAATGCTTGTATTAACATTTCAGATCACACTTCATGTTTCTCATCTTAATAATGGATCATGTAGTTTGATCTAAATTTTTAATTGGAAATTGAACACAATATTTTCTAAAAAATTCTTCCACTTTTCCACTTTATCTCATGGATTGTGAATCCTCCTTCTTCATGAGTTTAAGACGTCTGTGAAAACTTCCTCTTCATTAATTTAAGACGTTCTCAAAAATCTGTTGATCGATGCAAGAATTGAACACAATTTTTTCCAGAAACTTCTCAATTTTATCTCATAAACAAACAAGAAAACAGACCTGCTCAAGGCAGGGACTCCAGCTCCGCAGAGCGCTTGTTTTAGCAGCTGCGACAGACTACTTACTTTTTATCATTCATTAAAGCCATTAATTTCACATCATTAGTAAGCCTATAGTTCATAATAGTTCTTCACATTTAAAGCCCTCACTTCAGGAAACCAAACGTTAAAAATACCAAAATTATGAAGTCTACAAAACATTAACAGGTGATATAAATGTGTGGGCAAGGGAGTAATAAACACTTAAGCATTCAACATGGGCGTGAACTGTTTGAAAATATTTCAAAGAGCTCAAGATTTGGTACCCCAAACACAGATAGCTTGTAAATATTTGTAAATATCCTTGTTCATCCGCGACCGTAGCCCCGACTCTGATAACCAACAAAAGCTCAGAATTTTCATGTGGGCAACTTTATTTTACAATTATAAATTGGATTAGGGGATATTAACTACATATCGATCCATAATTTGAAGAGGATCATACATATCACCTGTGCAATGCATAGACTACTACAGAGGCCGTAGATTCTAGAACTTTGTCTTGCACAAATTATTATGAAAAATAATGGGTAGCGTTTGCAGGAATTTTTTATGAAACCCTTTCAATTTTAGTAGCAAAAGCCATGCAAATTTCAGCATAAATGTCCGACGGGCAGGGATGGCCTGACACCTCCTTGCATGCGGCCACTCTTGTTTCTGCCATGCCTATTGTCGACGCGGTAAAGATTACTAATTCATTATAATGGAATCCACAATCTATCGAAGAACAACTTTGGTCAGTGTTAGAGTCGGTAGGACAGTGGAAAAGGTGGAAAAATCGAAATATCTCACATTTATTGTAAAGACTATATATCGATTGTAGAAGACTGGAAATCGATGTAAAAAGGACAGTATATCGATGGAAGGGAGCTGTATATGGGCATGAGATAGGTTTTAATTGAAACCTCACACTATATATAACCTATTGACTAATTACAATAGTGTTAGTATCTAATTAATGCAAAAAATAGCATATATGTATAAATAAAACCATTTTGTAAACTACAACAAAACTAATTAGTTCATAACAATTTAATTACTCAACAAACATAACCATAATTAATTAGAATATTAATCATTGAATCCATGCAAACATTCAAAACATCAAGCACGTACCTTAGTCCAAATTACATTAGGACATCATGCAATTAACACAAAAAAAGAAAGTATACAATATGTGGGAATGTGATAGTTAAAGCGATTGCACAACCATTAAAATCCTCTCAATGGTTGAAATAGTAGGCTTTTCTAACCACCAAAAATGTTTTGTGAGATTAGACGTAGAATAAAGTTAGGATGAGACTCAATAGCATTTAACTGATCCACTAGGAGGTTCATGTATATTAACCAACTTCCATCTCCATAAGGACTAGGGGTTGGCATCACACAACCTGGATTATAAGGTATATAGTAGCTTGCTAAACAAGGTTTCCCCCATCCATAATCAACCTTATACAAGGGAAAATGTAACCCAGAAGAGATCACAATAGAAGGTCCATCTACGAATCCATACATCCTTGGAAATACTAATGATGGTTTTGATATCTCAACAAAATCCACTAAGCTTCGAAAATGCTCCTCATTTGCTGCACTACTTATTGCATCATGAATTACTTTTGCACTCCAAGAAACTGGCTCCTTCTTGATGTCCTCAGCTCTAGCCCTAGCAAAAGGCAATGTTACAACATTTCCAAAGTAGTTAGTAGGCATTTTCATTTTTGTTAGACGAGAACGCCCATCTACTGCAATGCCTATATTACAATTTATTGTGTCTTCCATCTCTTGGCCTTGAATTAACAGTTTCCAAATATAAGCAGAGAATGACTCTAGTTTGGTATAATTGTTCCCATTCTGGTTTGCACTAAGCTGGAGCTTTTCTATATCCTTGGCACTCAGGTAATAGATTCTGCTTGCTATGGCAGGCTGAGAAATTTGCATGTTGGATTGTGAGAAAGACTGCACCTTAGTATACATTTTTTCAATTCCAGAATAGTAATTTGGGGGATCTCTAGGGACTAAAATGGAGCGTGTAAAGCTTGGAGTTGTGAGCTCAACTGGCCCATTTCTAGAAATATTGGCCCAACATGTAAAAAACAAGTTGGCAGAGAATGCATCTGCAATCCTGTGATCGAAAGTACAGCAAACCACCATCCCGCCACAGCTAAACTGTGTTACCTGCCATTGTCAAACACTTAAATGGGTTAAAATTCTAGTAAAAAGATATAACTTTAAAGAAAAATATAAATTATTATTTTTTTTCATTTTGATAAAAATTAATTGAATATGATTCTGAATATTGATATAAGATGAATTACACAATTTTGAAATAAAAATTATAATAAATTATATTGTTTTTGGATTTGATTGTGTTGGAGATTTTGTATCAACATTTCAGATGACACTCAGTAATCCATCATTAGGTTAATAGAGAGGCGGAGGAGAAGAAATGGTTTGTTGCAGACTAAGAGAGACTAAAAAGAGAGGGGCGAGTGAGAAGAAGGTTGCAAACAGCTTGAAGACCAAGGCAATCATTTTGAAAATTAAGTAAAAACTAAAAAATTAAGAGATAGTTGGAAATGAACTTGTGGGTTATAATCATTAATATTACCTGTACAGCAAAAACTGGAGAGCCATTTCCTTCAGAGTCATTTACAAGTAGAGGAACAAGCTTTCCCTCAATAGCTGCAATGGGATTGTAGAACTCCACTTGACTAAGAGAAGTGTCAGCATAAGCTTCTGAAAATTCAGCCCCTTTGCTATTGCAAACCATCTGTAAGTCCCCAACACCATGGCTGACCAATCTTCCAGCAAAAGCATAGCAAGACACAAATGCTCTGGACAGAGAACTTTTGAGTTTTGACAGAACAGATGCAAAACTAGTTTGAGAGGGCTTGTCATAACAGAAAAAGACATGCACACAACCAGGAGGAACTGTGAGATCAATATTGCTTAATGGAAGAATATGCTCTTGGATTACAGTAGCAGGCAATACAACTTCTCTTTTGACTACCTCCACATTATAATCCTTTGAAATGTCCATCTCAAACGACTTTCCTAGCTTCTTCACAGCAGCAGTGATGAGCTAAATTAGATCTCAGCTCAATGATGATGCAAATTACTGCAAGCATGTTTCTTCTTATATAGAAAAAAAATCATGTAGAGAATTAATGAGTAAAGATAAAAACAACGGTAAGCTCTCACACAGATGCTCTGAGGATTTGGGCTTTTATCTAGATGATGACTGTAAAATGTGAAGGCAACATTATTGAGAAAGTGATGTTGAGATATTAAATGTTGTGATTACAGATGCAAGTTGAGGCATCAAATGTTTATTTTAGTTATAAACATTGAAGTTAAATGTCTTTTGATAAGATTTTAATATTGAATCAAAACATATAAATAAATACAGGGAAGAAGACAGCCAGCAAATAACAGACGTAAGAAGAGAACGGCCCAAAAAGAGCATTACAAAATAGCATCAGCTGACTGAGGCATTAAATATTTTCTCATTAGGTATCAATGTTAAGATTCCATGTACTTTGATAAAATATTGAAAGTAAGAAAATTAAATGTCTTCTATTGTAATAGTTGTAAATTTATATATATTAAATGTTTGTTTTTTCGAAAAAAAAAGGTTAAAACAAAGAAAATAATAAAACAAAAATATAATAAAATAAGTTGAAGGAATCCAAGCATCGAATATTGTTGTATAATTAATATTGTAAGGAGCAGTTGGAGAGAATCTAGGAGCATTATATTCAAGGAAGAATAAGTCCGTCTAAACTAACCTCTTATTATATCCTTGTATTACAAGTCTTCTCTCCTCGAAGAGATTAAACTAAATTTAATAACAATCAAATTAAATTAACCCGTCGAATGGAACAAATCTATGCAAAATCTACGAGTATTAAATTAAACAGCATATTTACCCTAAAGTCAACGTACAATATGTCCCTCGAACCAATAGTCTAATCATTAAACCATTTTATGGAAAGCTCTAATGAAATAAATGTAGAATAGTGCCGTTTACTACATTTTCATGTCTAATTTATATAAAAAGATATTTATTTATTAAATATTTTATGTTAATTAATAAGTATAATTTAGATAAATAATAGGGTATGAAGAGGTGTAGTTATAAAGATTCTTTAATATACTTTATCTTATATATTAAAATTTTGAGAATCAATTAGCTCTTAGATTTATTAGTATAGATATCTTAAATGCATCTATATCATTTATCTGGAAATTATTCTAATATTATTTTGATAGTTTGTGTTTTTTTTATATTATTTGTAAATGTAATTTATTTATTTTGTTTGATCTTAGAACTCACATTGCTATTAGAGTCATTAGAGGTCTTAAAGTTTGTGCTTAGATCTACACATAATGTTTTATCACTTTACACCCCTCTTTACATTGTTCGTCTTGTAAAAGTTTTTGTTTTAGGAAAAAAATCCTTCTAAAATCTGGTAACTTTTTCAATCTAGGATGAGGATTCTATGCATGAATATTTACCATAAGGAGTTAGGTGGCAGGTTAATATTGAAATATAGAGGATTCATTTGTGGAAGTAGGAATGATATGCTAATGCGAGCAATTATGTGCTTAAAATATGCATTTTTACATGAAAAAGTGGTAAAAAAGTATTTTTGGCATTAGATTTCTTTTGTTGTAGTCTTGAACTAAAAGTGGACAAGTTAATTGTATTTATATATGCATATCTTGCATCATGTTATAGTTGTATTAAACATAATTTTTTTAAATGTTTCTTCAATATATGAACTTTCATTCTTCATGTTAAGCTTGAAGGGGAGATCATTTGGAAGGGAAACTGAAAGGGTGTTGAAGATGGGGGAGTATCAGAAAGGATAGCAGTGAGGTCAAGATGAATTAAATGCCCTATAACTTGAAGGAAGAATATTGTTTTTGGGAGAGATATAAAATCTATCAAGGCAACTCATCTTTCTTAAAGGTCCTTGATAATTAGACCAAGTGTACCAATTGAGACTACATTGAAGGCCTTTTAGCCACTTGGAATGTTGAGCCTAAACCCTAAGAGGATAGATGGATCAACTAGTGGGAGAGAACTATCACTCGCTGCTCTTCGTTCCTTCATGATTACAATCGAAGAGCTGCTGCTAACCATAAAAGACTTGAAAAATATTTAATGACCAACTTGTTCATGGTTGTTCTCCTCTTGCTGCTAACCTTTTTCTCCAACAATCCATCACTCAAATTGAACATCAACTTAGAAAATTGGTTGTTTAGGATGAAGCCACAATAGTGGTTTACAATTTGATGGAGGAAGGAAAACTGAGAAAAAATGAGCCCATGGCAAAAAAATTGGTATTAGGGGTTCGAATGAGCCTACAAGTTTGATCGAACCCAAAAGTGGTTCGCTCGAACTAGGGTTTGAGCGAACCCACTAATTATTGGGCCCACATTTCCTGCCCAAAAAAATAAAAGGAAATGCATATTGAAGGGTGGTTCATTCAAACTAGGGTTTCAGCAAACCCCTAGGGGTTTGAGGGGCTCATATGAACCCCCCTTATTCCTCATTCTCCCCTTGAAACACAAAAAAACCTAAATTTTTATGCTTTGAAGCTTAGGTTGAGGATGAAAATGGAGTCTTCACAAACCCAACTGGAATTAGCTGGTCCTCAAAATGAGCTATCCAAAAAATATAATTTTAATGTGTTTTGGTTTGTTTATGGTTTTTTTTTTAGTTTTATTAAACAGAGTTTTTTCATCAAAAATAAAGGTATCTGTTCTACACATGTGGAAAAATAACAGATTATCAAAAAAAGTTTTTGAAAAATATGAGTGCACCAAATATTGAAGTCCTTGATCCAACAAAAAAAGAAAAATTGAATTTTGATATATACAAAAAAAATTATGAATTATATGGTCAAGCTATGTTTGAATTGTAATTGGTTTGACTTCGAAACTTGATTAAAGAAAAAATATTCAATGAAAAACTATCTAACCAAGTGGAAGCACTAGATATCAGAGTTACAAATCTAAATTCGAAATAATTAGAATTTTATCCTTCATGGAAAAATAGTTATATGTTATACGATGTGCATCACTTTTTAAAAATGTTTTTTGAAAAAAACCAGTTTTCGTGGGAGATGGAAAAAAAGTGCAATCTGATTCCAAAAATTTTGATTTTTATTTTTTAGAATCTACAGACAAAATGTGATGAGACTCTAGTTTGCATCATCTTCAAATTCCTCATGGTTTAGCTGCTATAGGTGCCTGAATGTGAAGATTTAGTTAAAAAATAATTTCAGTGTCCAGTTTGGCCAAAAATTGTAAACCTATATGTGGGATCACCCTTTACAAAGGAAAAGGTATGCAGGTTCATTCTCATCGTCATTGGATCAAGGATGGTGATCGTGGGTCAAAATTCTTCTTTCAATATTTGAAATGTAAACACAAAAAAGAACAAATTTCAGTCATCAAATCTGTTGATGAAACTTTTTAGACCAACCACTTGGGCATCATGCAAACCTTTTTTGAATATTATAAACACCTTTTCATTGATGAAACTACAAATGAACCCTTGATTTTCATTGTTGATGAAAGTGTAGTTGGATGTATTCCACATAAAATTGATGTTGAGTATATCAACTTTCTTGATAGACCTCTCTTTATGTAAGTAATTGACGAAGTCCTTTTCAGCATGGCTATTGAAAAAAGCCCAGGTATAGACGGTCTTCCTATT
Source organism: Sequoia sempervirens (assembly GCA_007258455.2). Taxonomy (NCBI): domain Eukaryota; kingdom Viridiplantae; phylum Streptophyta; class Pinopsida; order Cupressales; family Cupressaceae; genus Sequoia; species Sequoia sempervirens. The sequence continues at coordinate 55,264 of VDFB02010055.1, forward strand.
GAGTTCTATCAAGTTTTGTGGCCATACATTCGAGAAGATTTCTACTATGTTTACCTCAAAGGAATTGAAACTAGGACTTCGATATCAGTCATTAACCAAGGCCTCATCAAAATCATCCCTAAAGGAAAAGAAAAGGAAATTGTGGCTAGTTGGAGACTGATTACACCATTGAATACCTCCTCTAAAATTATAGAGTTAAAGCCTTGGCTTGTAGAATTTGTGTACAGTGGAAATGGAATGCACAACTGCCTTGTTCACACTAAAAGAGGAATCTGATTTCACAATGTTCACACTCAAGAACAAATCTTTGAGATTCCAATGCAAAAGAGATTGAGATTTTTCAAAGGGGATTGTCCTTAAAACTGGAAATTGACAAAACAAATTGATTATCAATACAGAACTAAGAAATGCAAGATGTTTGAAAACACATTGTGATATGAAAAATGACCTAAAAATGCAAGTAAACTATAACAAAAAACTATGAAATTGAAAGTGTGCACCTAGAGACTGGAAAGTGATGGAAAGGAGCTATGGAATCCTAAAGAATTCACTCTTGACACCCACTGGGACTCATACGCCAAGTTGGGAAACTTAGTCCTATTTTAGGAAAATTCTGTCATAACAAGTTTCAGAAAATTCTGTATTCAGAACTACAAAAATCTTTATTTGGGCCTTATAGTGGGACTCATTTTCCATTGATGCAATATCAATACACTTTCAAATTTTGGAAAATTCAAAAGTGGAATCTAAAGCTCCCAGTCTACACTTCTACTCCTGACAGGTTTCTAGATTCGAAACTGCAAAATTCAACCTGTAGGTGTTCTCCAAGCTTCTTTTAGGGTTTTGACAACTTTGAATGGATTTGAAAATTTGTTGAAAACTTGTCCAACCTTGCTCTTTGAAAAATATGCAACTTAGACTTGCAAAACACATGCAAAGAGAGGGAAAAATAGTTGAGGATTAGTGAATAGGGGTTTGCTTGTGTTAAACCTTGGTTTAGTAATTAAACCCTTGAAAATGAAATGAAATATGGAAAGAGAATGATGAATGAAAAAAAGCAATACTAAAACTCACCAAACCCTTGAAGTAGAATTCTGAAGACATGCAAGTAATGGCTCCAAAGTGCTTGAATGCTCTTGTAAACAAAATGCTTGAATGTTAGATCACTTGATTGCTTGTTGGATTGATTGAGAGATTAGGAGGGGTGAAATGAGTGAAAGAACCTTATATTTATACTTGATTGTGCAATAATTCCTGAAAATACCACATCAGAGACTAACCTTAGATCTTAGAAAATAAAAACCTGCTAGAAATTTGAAATAATATTAATTTTTGTGCTAAAGGGGACTCATTCACCCCTAGTGGCGAATGGGTCCCACTTAGGCATTTTAAGTGGATTTTGGAAATTAGATGATTTAAATGATGTTTATCAAAATTATTTTCAAAAATACACTTAAGTAAGGCCTGTAAGTGTAAAATGGGGTCAATTAAAGCATAAGAAAGGTCCAATTATTAATGACAATCCTATAAAAATGTGAAAGTTTGTTACAACACTTTACAACACTTTGAAATAAGGCTTGGTAAATGATAAAAAAGAGGTTATTTAGATGAAATTCATTAACAAGACCCTAAAAAAGTGTAAAAGTGTGTTACAACACTTTACAACACTTAATTAAGGTACCACTTGAATTCTTTTAGTTCACAAAATCCCAAGACCTAATGTGCATGTGTTATCCACATTACAACACTAAATCAAGGCACAATTAAGCCAAAATCACAAGGAGGACCCAAACAAGACAAAAAAAGGAGAAGGGTTACTTTTTCGGTGTCCACAGAATCAAACCCATCACCCAAATGATTGTGTGTCCTGAACAAACAAGGTTCTTAGGAGGAATATTTATCCTTGAAAATCTTGTGCTACCATGGCAAATAATTGAATGGGCTCAGCAAACTACCCAATATGCTCTTATTGTCAAGTTGGATTTTGACAAAGCTTATGGCCACATTTGATGGCCCTTCATCCTTAACATGATGCAATCGTTGGGATTTGGTCCTAAAATCCATGATCACATAAAAATGATTTTCATGGATGCTAATGCTAGAATAGTTGTTAATGGCGCTCTTTCTCCTCAATTCCCTCTTCATAGATCTATCTACCTAGGCTACCCCATTACCCCTTTGCTATATGTTCTCATAGCTAATTATGCTTTTGGCTATTTATTCCATCATGTGAAGGCGAACCATCTCATCCATGACATTTCTTTGCCTAATAACTCCACTGCCCTCAGCTCACACTTTTATGATGACATCATGATTTTTATCCAAAACACTACAGATGAGGTAACTAATGTTTTAAATACATTAGATGTATGGGTATGTGTAGGATCATCATGGAAAAAATAGGCCCTTAAGTGGCAAAAAATTCAGAAAAAATCAGAGTTAGGCAACTTGACGTAAAAAGTTGAATAAGTTATCTATATTATTGCAAAAATATGCAAGAATAGAATTTGTAGCAAATTGAATGTAGTTTCTCAACTACCAGGTTTATTTAAGAAAAAAAAATCTGTTTGATGGAAATTTGAAATTTCAATGTAGTAGTACTTAAATTTCAGGGAAAAAATAAGAAGTAGGTGTTTGTCTGACCACCCTAACCACAATAAAATGATAATTATTTTTTATAATATTTTAGATATAAGTAAAGGACTCATGTCCCAATGTGATGCATATTTTTTTGTAATTTTTTTCCAAGTAAATAATTAATTATGATTTTTTATTACAACTTAAAAAAAAAAAAAAAACGTCTATCTAACCACCTTAACTTGGTCACAACTTCATGAAATTCATTTTCTTTTTAATCCTATAGTATGCAAAGCATAGAATGTGATGCATGTTTTGGATTCAAAAAATGTGATATTGTTTGAAAGCTAGATAGACATTTTTCAATCAGCCTATCAATTAGGACTTTAGTTGTAATTCAAATAGAAAATAAATTATAATAATTATTTATTAAATTCAAAGTTAAAGCATAATTTATATTGGTGGAAAGCTAGGAATCTCCTTTAAAAACCATTTTCATTTCATCAATTTTGGGTAAAAAAAATGTCGTTAGCCACATACCCTACAAAAACCTATCATATTGCCACTTTTTGGCCCATCATGATCCTGCACATACCCATATTCTATACCATTTTTGGTTCCAAGTTGGCTATGCACAAGATAAAAAAAAAAAATGACTACCTCTACTTTTTGCCCATCTTGGGTTCTTGCTGATTGGAAAGAGATAAAACATGGCACAATCACTAGATATTTGTACATCCATTTTGGAGTCAAAGTTTCTCTCAAAGACATGTGGACTTGGTTCTTGAATAAGATCAAGATCAAACTCTTGAATTGGACCAATAGATTCTTATTTATGGAGAGGTGTATTCAAGTATCAAAGAAAATACTACTTGCTAGTCATGTTTATATATCCTCATGCTGGATGCCTTCCAAAAATAGCTACAATCAATTAACTTAGCTGATCATAAAGCTTTTATAGGCCAAATGGGGAACCAAAAGAGAGGATTTCCTGCTACTTAATGGCAACACTATATTCAATCAAAGGGAAAAGGAGGATTGAGAATCCTTGATTCGTATATGCAAGTAATTTTCCTTACAACTAAATGGAAAATCAGAGCCTTGGAGGGAGATGCTCCCTGGAAAGAATTATTGAAATTCCACATCCAAACTACTTTAGCTAGACACTCCTAGGACACTGTCAGCTAGAAAGACAAGATCCTCTTAGTTCCATTCTTTAAAACTCATGGATTCACTCCCTTCAATTCTATTTGGAAGGATTGGTCGACCACTTCAACAAAATTGATATGGTTTGATCAGTCCCTCAGTCATGGGCTCAATTTTCCTTACTCCTCTATTTGGTGGAATGAATTGGTGCAAAAAAATGGTTGTCCTTTAGGTACCATTAATATACTTAAAGGTAAATGACTTTTTAAAAAAGGTATTCAAGTTTTTTAGGATCTATGGGACCCCTTCAGTTTCTGCTGGAAGTTATGGTCTATTCTCAAAGCTCAATTTTGCCTCTCAGCTTGTGATAAATAGCCACTTCTTGAAATCCAACAACTTGTTTCTCCTAAACTACATTCTCTACTATCTTTGGATTCTCATGTTAATTTTATGAATGATTGGTGATGACCTAATGCTTGTAGCATCTACTTCTTCCCCCTTCAATCCATATATAAACTACTTCTTCCTCCTATCACCATCACACACTGTCTTAATAAGAAATAACATTTCTCCTTCCTTCAAACCAAGTGGAATAAATTGAGCCACCAAATATGGAAATCCAAAGTTGATGCTCAATCTTAGCTTCTTGTGTGGAAACTTCTACATGTTAAGCTACCCATTGATAACTATCTCAAATTTGTTTACCCTCAACTTGCCTGTCCTTTTTGTGCTAGAATAGAATCTATAAATAATGCCTTTTAGTATTGCACCTATGCTTCTAACTTATGGCACTTTTTTTTCACCTCTCTACCTTGGTATGTGTAGGATCATCATGGAAAAAACAAGCCCTTAAGTGGAGAAAAATTCAGAAAAATCAAAGTTAGGCAACTTGACATAAAATTTTGAATAAGTTATCTATATTATTTCAAAAATATGTAAGAATAGAATCTGTAGCAAATTGAATGTAGTTTCTAAACTACTAGGTTTATTTAAAAAAAATAAAAATCTATTTGGTGAAAATTTGAAATTTCAATGCGATAGTACTTAAATTTTAGGGAAAAAATAAGTGTTTGTCTGACCACCCTAACTACAATAAAATGATAACATTTTTTTATAATATTTTAGATATAAGTAGAGGACACATGTCCCGATGTGATGCATATTTTTTTGTAACTTTTTTTCCAAATAAATAATTAATTATGAATTTTTCATTACAACTTTTAAAAAATATAAAAATTCATATGTTTGACCACCTTAACTTGGTCAAAACTTCATGAAATTCATTTTTTTTTTAATCTTATAGTATGTGAAGCATATAATGTGACACATGTTTCAGATTCAAAAAATGTGCTATTGTTTGAAATCTATAGATGTTTTTCAATCATCCTATCAATTAGGACTTTAGTCGTAATTCAAATAGAAAATGAATAATATTTATTTATTAAATTCAAAGTAAAGCATAATTTATATTGGTGGAAAGCTGATAATCTTCTTTAAAAACCATTTTTGTTTCATCAATTTAGGTAAAAAAAAAGTCGTCAGCCACATACCCATCATATCACCACTTTTTGGCCCATCATGATCCTGCACATACCGATCTACTTTGTTTCCTCGATCTTGGACCTAGACACTGGCCCTCTTGGGTGCTTCTTTGGCCTTTGATATTTTAGTCCACACTTGTAGACAAGTGTTTCTCAAAATTTTCTAGAAACTCCATTGTCTTGTTGTGTTCTCTAACATCATCCTCCCCCCTCAGATAGAAGTACAAACGATTTGTGTTGAATTTTCCATCCAAATAGTCAATCTACAAAATGTTCAAGCTTCCATTGATCTAGATAATAACTTACACAACATTTTTCTTTAGTTGTAAACAATTATTATCGTTAATGGATCTCTGAATAATGCATGAGTTTAGTTCAAATGGTCTACCCAATATTACATTGGAAACTTACTTTCCAATTGTGTGGGAGAGCATTCAAAGAGGGGATTTGCAGCAAGATTATGAATTATCTCATAGTGAGAAGGGTGAAATTTTTAGAACAATTTAATTAGGAAGATTATGGATTACTTTTCTCTAATGATGAGGCAATTTTCACCTACCTGCTTAATGCATCACAAAACAAAAGGCCTTCTGATAAGGAATTTGTGGATCTCAACAAATATTTTAAGCTAATCCCATTTATTCTAAAAATTATGGCAATAGAAACAACCTCTAGGATTGATTTTTTTAACTAGCAAGTTTTCATAGTGTAGAGGAGGTGGACTAGCTGCTCTAGGATTCTAGGTCATGAGAGAGTCCTAAAACAAAATTTTTCCTGATCTACCTAAAGCATTTCTAAGTGATTCATAAAGGATAGGTTGTTAAGGTTGAAAAGGAAGAGCAATCTAGTTGTTGTCCTTTTGCTAACCAGAGTGTTTTAGAGGGTCTGACGAGCTAATTTCCCAAGGAAAAATTGTTGATCAAATAGTTCTTTGCCTAAGGATGACAATGCAAGATAAAGACTATAGTGCATCACACTAGTGTTTGAGAGGTGCATTGGCCTCCATATGGAAATAAAGTATAAGAGATGTATTAAAACACTAGAAATATAACTAATGTATTTTGATTGTTGAAGTTATATGGTACCATAGAATAATAAAAAAATACAAAAATGAAATACAATAAGAAGAATACTTTAACTAATATATGCTTGAATCGATAAAGAAGAGTTGAGAAAAGCAAGCCTTTCTACCCGAGAATCAAATCTCTAATAAGCTCCACACATGAAAACCTATATATACAAGACCAAGGAAAATGTTGGGGCTATTTTTAGAGGATTACCTTAGATAGTCCCCCGCTTTGGTGTTTCCACCTCCACAAAAAGCTAGATAGCCACGAGTGTAGAAAATGATAAAGAAATATATGGAAGTAGAAGTGCCAAGCAATAACACAAACAACAATATATGTTACTGCATGAATACAATGATGCAAAAGAAATGGACAATGGAAGATATCACCTTCATAGCTACCTTCTCTCAAGGAAAGTAGAGGAAGGAGTGAACTCGCAAGTTCTCCAACAACAATACTATCACAACAAAGAGAGTGGAGGAGCCAAAAAACCAATAGGTTGTAGCTATAATGAAGTGATGGTAAAGCTTGAAGTATGAGAGTCAATCAATAGAGCATGAAGAATTCAGTTGAGAAGAAAGAATGGTCAAGAGATTGGATAGAATGAAGAATTAGGATATTTGAATGGAAATGAGGCAAATGGGTCATTTGGCATCGGTCAAGGGAGGTAGAGATGTTACACTTCATCACTAATGGAGAAATATAATGCCTCTACAGATTCTAGAGGTAGAATCCTATCGGGATGGCAACATGGCACGTAGACATCCATGTGAAGCATGCATGTACTTGATAGAATTCCTCCAATGATACACAAATGAGATACAATGTGGATAGGGAAAGAACTGTTGCGATTATGGAATTTGCATCATCAAGTTTTTATCTAAGGTAAGTGTGATGTAAACAAGGAGTTTTCCTAGGGGTGCAAATTTTCTCCATTACATTTTTCCCCCACTTTAGCTAAAGTAGAAAGAAGGTTGAAGAGCATATAATTGAAATATTAAGGAAGCAAACCAAAATCTAACATGCTCAGATGTTCAAGAGAGAGAGGTGGCTCCACAAGTACTTGGTCCTATAGAAGGTGTCTAGCCCTACAGAATTGGCTCCATGGGTGTTTCGTCCCATAGAAGGTGGAAAAAGGTTCTACATGTGCTCAGTCCTATAGAAAGAAAGAACTTTATAGGTGCTTGGTCCTGCAAAGGAGGTGCCATAGGTTCTCGGTCCTTGGGGGCTAGAAATGAAAGGCTTCGTAGAGTCTAATTGGTGCTTATAGGTGCTTGGTCCTCCAAGCTTGATTGTAATTAAAGCATCTTTATAGGTGCCTTGTCCTTCAAAGAAACATGTTAAGCTACAGACAAAATATTTTAGGCAAGCAAAAGTGACATAGACAAACAATCATGTCTCAAAGCAAACAATTGAAGGAGAATCTTTCAAAGGGGTCCCTTGGGAACCCTTTAGAATAGCAAGGGGTCCGTTCAAAGGGACACTCCAATTGAAAAGCATATTATTTTTTGGAAATGATCATGTCATCAAGGGATCCTTTTGAAATATCTCTTTTCTTAAGGAATCTGATAAAAAGAATGGTCTTCTTAAAGGAAATATTTCTGACTCTTCTTGCTACGAATATTTTTTCGAAAGAAAATATTTCTAAGGGGATCCTTATTGAAGGATGCAATTTTTGGAAGATATAGAAGTTTCAGTAAGAGATTCATTGGTCACCAAATGCACCTTATTGAAAATTAGAGAAGTAGTAGCACCCCTTAGGATGGTGTGTGCAATTCAAAGGAGCGTGTGGCATCCTAAGGAAAGGAAGAAAAGAAAGTGATGGTGTGTCCCACAAGACACAACAATATGTAAGTGTGGAAATTTTATCATGCACATGAGGGAAAAAATGTAAGCACCATGATATCACAAAGTAAGTGAAAAGAGAAGCAAGTGAAAAAAAAGGAAACAAGGGCCAAGCAGAGATGAGGAAATTGAGAGATAGGGGGATCTGGGAGTTTGGGGTTAGATTAGTTCTTATCTAGATAACCTTTAATATATGTGTGAACGGAAGATCATTAGTCCCCAAGGTTCCCAGATCTGAAGAAGAGCATGTGAAGAAAAAATATAAATAAAAAATTGGGTCAGCATGGAAGGGAGGCCTAAATGCCCCCAACACTTTGCATTGTCCCCAAGTGCTGAAAATCAAGTTTACAACATATAGAAGAATGATGAAACATATGGAGGAAGATCATGACAAAATTTCACTCCTGTATCCAAGCACCTACAAGGGCAGCAAGGTTCCTCTAGGAATACATAAAAAAAAGCACAAGGGAAAAAAAACACCAACATAAATCTAATCTACATATAAAGAAGAGGTACTCCCCTAGTCCTCATTAACTAGGAGGTTGCCATTCTCTAAACCTAGATCATTATATGGGGAGGGCGAATGAGCTTGCAAGGGAAAGATAGCAAGGGGAGGACCCTCTAAATCTCCTATGATAAGATTTAAGGAAGAAGGCTCCTCAAGGTCTCTTTCACTATATTCCTATGAGGTAAAAGTCATTAACCTCATAAAGATTACTTATAGAGTTGGGACATCATCCACCAAGTTAAACATGTACTTAACAAGAGTGCCATGTGTTAACTGGGTAGGAGAGGAAGGAGGCACCTGAGATCCACCATCAACCTCATTGAGAGGGATAGTGAAAAACTCAGGGGACATGGAGCTACCTCTATCACAATGATGGAGCAAGACAAAGAAAAAATCCCCTTTGAAGAATGTGATCCTTTCTTCCAACCCCCACTAGGAATGAGGTCATCTTCCAACTTGCACTTCAACAGAGGATCTATAATCCCCACAGAAGAAGAGGAAGGTGAGGAGGAAGAGGATAGAGCCACAACAGACACCACCATGGTGTTTGACATGTCCATGAGACGAGAAAATAGAGGGATGTTTGAAAGGGACATCAAAATAGGGGGCTCCACCAAGGGAGCAATGAACACTTGCACCATTTTAGGATAAGGGTCATCAACATTCGTGGGGGGAGCCAAAAGTAAAACCTAGGCAGGGAGAACTAAAGAGGAATGAGTAGAAGAGGGAGGCATAAAAAGAAATGTTGAAATATAAGTTGTTGGCTCCCCTTCTACCTTCTACAAGGCACCTTGTTCAGTATCTAAAGCCTTTCTCTCATGCTTGTGCTCCTGTGCAAGTTGATTTCGACGCCTCCGGGAATTAGAAGTCGCTACTTGAGAAGGAATGAGAGGCTCATGTTCTTCCATAGGCATGTCCTCCACAATAGTTATCGATAGAAGGGAAACCTCCTAGATGTGAGTAGGAGTAGGAAGTGTAGGAGTGGAAATGGTGATAGGTGGAGAAGCAAACACAGGTGCCTCAATAGTGGGCCTCTTCCTATTCACTACATGAGGGGTAGGAGTGATAGGATGTCACGAAGGTCGAGACATAGGGGCAACTCCACGAGGTCCCTTCTCCTTACCATAGAAAATGGGCCTCAACACCATTGGAAAGATGGAAAGTTCAAATACTTGATGCTTGGTCTTGTGCCAAGTGGGCACCATCAGACTCCTTATGCGATGCATGGAAGTAGAGACCAAAGGTGCCACAATAGGGTGAGAGGTAGAAGCAGATGGAACAATAGAAGAAGAGGAAGGCTCTTGGGAATGAGAAAGTTTCCCCTTGCCCTTTTGTTGAGATGAGGAGGTAGCTTATTGCTATGTGATCATAGAACCTTTAACTAAAATGGCATGGAGAAGATAGAATAGGTAACCTTCGGTGTTATGGCCCCAATATTATATTTGACATAGGTGCGATACAAAAAGTTCATCCTTGGAGGAAGCAAACCGATAGGGGCAAGCCAAAAGTGATCTAATGAGTAGCCCCTATGAAACACAAGTGGCTTATACTCGATGTCATCCACAATGTGCATAGATCCCTCATGAGAAAACTTCAAACATTTATGAATTACTAAAGTGACCACATTCATGGAAACTAGCCATGGGATGCCTAGTTTCACTCTGAACAATTTGACTCCAAGATGATATCAAAAGGAGCATTTACAACCCTAAGTCCTACCAATATTGAGAGGGTGATGGAACCAATGGGAGGGACTGAAATTCTATCATGTGTATGTATAGTATTCTTTGATTCATCATACCCATCCTTATGTAAGAAATTTAATAGTAGACTCTCCTCTATTATAATATTCACACAACACATAGGATCAACTAGAACACCAATTATGATGCTCCCATTGATGCAAGTGGGAATGTACAAAGGAGAAGGCTCTTTGTTCATATGAAGGTCTTGTGATGTGAAATTTATGTCCAGTGATCCATTTCCAGGCTGAACAGAAGGGGCATTCATAAAAGAGACCATGTTTACATACTTTGAGAGGACTTCCTCAAAATACTCCAAACATTTAGAAATCAGATAGTGACCTATCTAAATTTCACCTCCTAATATCTAGGAGCCCCTCTAACTACACCACTGGGGGTTGCAAGTTGGGTTGCAAGGATATGTTCCCTACAACACACAAACCTATAAGGCACGACTAGGATACGAGAGAAGGTTCTCTGATACCCAGATGTGAAATAAAAATAGTTCACATCACGTTCACCAAAATGTAGAGGGGGGGACTGGTTGCTCAAGGACTCCAAGTCATGGGAGAATCCTAAGAAACAGGTTTCCCCAGGTGATCTACCTCAAGCTTTTCTAAGTGATTCAAAAAGGTTAAGATGTTAAGGTTGAAAAGGAAGAGCAATCTAGTTGTTGTTGTCCTTTTGCTAACCCAGGTGTGTTTCAGAGGTTCAGACCAATAGATTTCCCATCCAACTTGCTACTAAACAACTCTCTATCTAAGGATGGCAATGTAGGATAAAAATTCTAGTATGGTGCATTGGCATCTCAATGGTGTACTAACATCCATATGGATATAAGTATAAGAGATAGATTAAAACACTATAAATCTAACTAATAGCCTGACTAGTGAAGTTTTAAGCTACAATCTAGAATAATAGATAAATATAGAAATGAAATACAAAAAGAAGAATACTTTAACTAATCTATGCTTTAATTGATAAAGAGGAGTTCAGAAAAGCATACCTTTCTACCCAAGAATCAAATCTCCAATGAATTCCACACATGAATACCTACACACTCAAGATGAAGGAAAATGTTGGGGTTGTTTTTAGAGGACTGCCTCAATCAGTCCCCCACTTTGGTGTTTCCACCTCAATAGACAACTAGATAGCCACAAGTGTAGAAAATGATAAATAAATATATGGAAGTAGAAGTGCCAAGAAATAAAAAAAACAACATTATGCTACTACATGAATACAATGATGCAAAAGCAATGTAAAATGGAAGATATCACCTTCATAGCTATGTGATCTCAAGGAAATTAGAGGAGTGACCTTGCAAGTTCTCCAACAACAACATTGTTGCAACAAATGGAGTGGAGGATCCAATAAACCAAAAACTTGCAACTACAATGAAGTGATGGTGAAGCTTGAAGTGTGAGAGTTGATCAATAGAGCATGAATAATTTAGTTGAGAAGCTAAAATGGTAAAGAGATTCGATAGAATGAAGAATTAGGAAATTTGAATGGAAAGAAGGAGGAAAAAGGGCCATTTGGAATGGTCAAGGGAGGAAAATACGTTATGCTTCATCAACAAGGTAGAAATGTAACATGTTTGTGGATTTTAAAGGTAGGAATCTTATTAGGATGGCAATGCAACACACAGATATTTGCACGACATGTGCCCATCCCTGACAGAATTCCTCCACTGACAAGCAAATGAGTTGCCAAGTGGATAGGGAAAGATGGTGGATGTGGAATTTGGTAGAGCTTTCAAAATTTTGAGAATTTTGGGTTGGTTCATTCCTTATCATGATTTATTACTTCTGTGCCTAAGGGTAGGGTTTAGGTTTTTGGTCTAAAAACCATTATTTTGTATTTTTTTAGTCGTAAACCTTGGATTTCTATTTATTCATTGACCTATCATACCTAGTTACTGGTCCTCTAAGTTACAACTTAAGACATCTGAATCATATTTTTTACCAACCCCTTGGTCTAGGTTTTTTAGACACTTAATACATTCCCATTACTTTAATCTTCATATGGTCGAGCGAAATATTTCATGTTAAATGAATTAAGTGTTAAGTCATTAATTCCCAAGGGTTTAAGTCTCATCAACCTAGTCGGGCCCACTTTGTTAAAACTAACCTTGTTGCATGTGTAAATTTATTGACCGTTTGATCTTGGTCATTTCCAGGTAACCCCATAGGATTTAAATATAATTAGTTTCTTAAAGGCAGCGGGATCAGTGAGCTACCAACACATGTACCACTATAGGTGTGGGGCCTAGTATCCACTATAATTCCCAATGTCTAAAGGTTCTAAATCAATGGTTGAGATGTGAAGTTGAAGTTTAATCTCAACCATTCCCCACTCACCACGCGGGATTAAAATAATGCTTTATAAAAAGCAGTGGGCTTAGCAGGCTGATGACACATGGATCTCTTCTTCCACTTGGAAAAGGATGGTAGAGCCCACAGATGGATGAGTTGGCATCTAGTTGGCTGAATTTCATTGGATAATGGATAGGTGAGCAATAGTGGTGGAAATTCAAAACTTATTGAATCAATTTGAGTCGTTTAATGTGCCATTTCATACACAAAGATTGACGAATGATATTCAAAACTAGGATAAGGATGTGAGAGCCTCTCTACCTTGCATGAGAAAGAATTAATGGAAGAAGGCACATGTAGGATTACCAAAACCCTATCCTAGTGCATGTGAATGATTGCTTTTCTACAATGATTGAAAATGATACAATTTTTTTGAAGCATCTAGGTAATTAATGGTTGTGATTCAAAATCCATCAGTTGATTGTCTGCTCACTCATTTTGGCCTTCATTGAGAATTGATGATCAACATGCTCATGTTGCTCCATAAATGGGAATTGATAGCCTTTTTTTTCACAATTGCAATTAGAAGTTGAGAGATTCTATGTCCAAGAAAAGGGTCCAGTGATAGTTTTATATTCTACAATCTCTTTAGGTTGATAGGAATTGTGAGGATTTGAGTGTTTTATTTCTCCAAAATATTTTGACAAATGAGTGAAGGGTCTATCTGCAATTGTGAAATCATATTATTCCCATCTTATCCTAGTTGAAAATGAGTAAACCTAGTGTATCCGCTTCCCTAGTACAAAGGTCTAAGAGACTTAGTTTTCTTGAGTCACACGATGAGATTCCTGAGAATGAACAAAGCACATTGGAAGTTCTTATAACTCCAAAGGAAAAGGGCAAGAGGAGTTCCCATTCTAAGAAATTTGTGCTGGTGAGTGTGAGGATCACTTATCATCTAGGGAGCAGGGTTGTTTTGGGAGAGTCATCCAAGTTTAAAGAGAAAGAGCTGGTGGAATCTATGAGGGAAGCAAGAAGGAAGAATAAATACAATTGAGCTTAAATGGAATGAATTTTTTCTTCCATTGAAATCTTGAATGGTCCCTCACATAGTGACACTAAAACTGATTCAGGCTACCATCGATACTTACTCACCATAGCTAGTTTGATGGAATTTGATGAAGATGAAAGGGTGGCTTCTCTAGTTTCTACAAGGACACAAAGTGGGTGTATGTACAATGGCTTAGACTGAGCAGGATTATATTTTGGTCCTGGTTTAAATTTTTGATGACAAATTTTCTTTGGTGGAATTTTTGTCCTTCTCAAGATACGTTTGGTTTTGTCTTTTGTGCAAACTTGGAAGCTCCTTTTGGCTAGTATCATGGAAAATATTTTTGCTAGATGTGGACATAGAATTTGGAGGTTGCTATAATGACTAATAGTTCCTTTTGGTCATTTGGTTGCTATCTTTCAATAAGTCATGTGGAATTTGGTTTTTTGCTTTCCCCTATTCTACAAATGATTTTGTGTAATTGTCCAAGGAATATCTTTCAATAAGTCATGTGGAATTTTTTTTCCTCAATCAATTTTGGGTCTATGTAGATCCTACCATTTTGTATCACCAATTTTCTACCATAAGAAAGGAACCCCATGAACCATTGCCACTACTCAACACAAGATTCCAGAGGATGTAGCGAAGGCTACACGATCCTTACTTGGTTGTCAAAAATATTGCCATTTTTGCATATTTAATGGCCATAGATCCTTTGATTGGTTTGTTCCTAAAAAAGACTTATTAGTCGATGGAAATTGATTCCCTGTCCAAAGTGTATCACCTAGCTATTAAATTGCAATAGTAGATAAGCTTACAATCAGGGAGTTTAGGAGGAGTTCTTCCTCCCCAACTCCTTTGTTTAATATGGTCCCAGGGATGTCTTATTCCCAATATGGACCCATGGATGAGTTACAAACTCCACCTCCTTTACCATTATTCACTAATGGGGCTTTGGATTCCTCCTAGCAATCATAAACTACCATAATCAAGCTGGAGGGTCAAATCCTGTCAGTCAGCCATTTGTTATAAAGATTGCAAAAAGTGAATGATTTGTTCAATTGACTAATGAAATGGAAACTCTAAAGAATACTTTATCTTAGATTTCTAATGATATATCCCAACTTAGATACAAACCCACTCAAAATCAAAACCAAAATTAGGGAGGGTATTCCAATCAGGGTGGTTACTCTAATGAAAATTCCAATCAAAACACCAATCAAAACCAACAAAACCTCCAAAATCAAAATTCCCCTAATCAAAATTACCAAAATCAAAATAGGGGATACAACTAGAGGTCCAACAATAATAGAAAATGGAATTCTGAGCCAAATAATGGGGGTGTTTTCCATAATTATCAGGTTGGTGATGACAAGCTACACACTGTAAATGTTGCAGATCTCAATTTTATGACAAATTGGTCTAGGTTAATGTAGCACATTCTGAGGTTAACTTCCCAAAAATGGAGAAGATAGTCAAGATTGCATAGGATAATGCTCCATTGCAAGGTTCTCCCAACACGTATAACAGATCCACAGATACCACCATGGCTTATGATCTCTTTGATGAAGAGTCTCCATTCCCTAGTCAAGAAGAAAATGAACTAGTAGAAGACGTATGTGATGCTCAAGCCTTCCAGTCCAAGGGAAGTCATTTCCTAAGGAATCAGAATAAAGGCCCATTCACCACATATGCCCCTCCAAACACCATGGTTCCACCTAATCAGAATGTGAACAACAACCTGCCACCACCAAAAGGGCCACCTGAATCTCAAAATAAAGGTAACTCATCTATTGTTCCTAAATATCAGATGAAAAATCACATAGAGTTTGATTTTATTATAGAGATGCATAAGAAAAAGACATCACTATCATTCTTTGACATTATGAAGTTGTTTCTTGTCCAATGGTACATTGTGTATTGAGCCCTGGAGGAGGCAGATTAGTCAAAAATAAAAAGAAGATTTGCTACAGTAGCAAAAAGAACAAGAATTGAGGACCAAAGAGGAAAGGGAAAAGCTAGCTATGTTACATAAAATTCATGAGATTGAGGAAGATAAAGCTCAACAAAGGAGAGACAGAGAGACTCTTGAAGCTAAATTTAAGCTATTGAGGAAGCTCACAAGAGGAGGGAAGAGGAAGACTGCCTATTGAGAGAAAAGGAGGTAGAAGCCCTTGCTAAACACGAGCAAGAGTCTAAGAAAGCATGGGATAGAGTTAAAGATCTTGAAAGATAAAGGGATAAAATGTATGAGGAGAAGAGGCTAGAAGAAGAACATTTGCAAAAGGAGCTAGAAGCTAAGAGGGTGCAAGAGCAAAAAGACAAAGTTGAGGCTAAAAGATTGACTAAGGAAAGAGCAGAGAAAGAGAAACTACAAGAGGTTTACTCATAGCCTAGGACAACAGTTTGGAAACCTATTTCTCCTACTACATATTCTTTAACACAAGTGATAACTCCTCTTACTACTCCAACATGGTTAAAAATAAACCTTGAAAGGAAACAAGTAATACAGTCCCAACCCTTGAATTGGGAAGATATGATGAAGGAAATAGAGGCAGGCCCAAGAAAAGGGCTAGGGTCCTTCATTCCACAAAGCTAACTGATGCAGGTGAAATCATAGATGAATATTCCATTCCAATGGTTGACAAGGATAAGCATGATATGAAATTGACTGATTATTAGTTGGGTATAGTTAATTTGGGGAAGCCAACAAGAAATTAGCAGATGGACCTTATTGCTATAATGGCATCCTCCACCAAATCTAGGATGATGAAAGAAAAGCAAAGAAAAGTTGAGCTTAAGGCTTAATTAGACCAATTACATAGGTTCCTAAAGGATGTATCAACCCATGTTTCCTCTCAATCCGTTGCTCCAGAAACACTAGTTTTGTTGAGTAAGAAGCAGGACGATGTTCTTGTGCAAATGAGGAGTAAGGTTGGAATGCTTGATAAATGAATAGATCAATTGAACAAGGAGGTGGCTGAACTACTTGTTGAAAGTTATAGGGCACATGAGGGTGCATTAGAGTTGGTTGATAATATGAAATCACATGCTGAAGTGTTGGGGAAACAAGAAGATGAGTATAGAGAGTATACTAAGAAGCTAAAAGACATCAACAAGTTGCCAAAGAAAACTCTCTTGGAATAGTCTATCCTTGATGAGGATAATGTGGAATTCATTGAGAAGACAATCAGCATTGTCAGGTTCAAATCCACTTTCATCTATGAACACATAAATGAAGTTCAACAAGCTAGTAAGGATCTAAATGAACAGATTGATGAATTGGAAGTAATGATTGCCATTTTAGTTAATCTTGATATCCCTATGAAGGAAGGTCTTCCTCTTGAAAAAATAAAGGAGAAGTGGAATAATAGGTTTGAGGAAGTGATGCAAAAAGAGGATGATGGTGATGATTTATTACTTGATAGACTCATGGATACCAAGGATGAAGTGAAGGCTGCTAGGAGGGAGTTGATTAAATTGAAAGATATGCTAGAGTTTTCCTCTGTAGAATTAAAAAGAATCAAATTTGAAGATGATTGGGTAGATGGGCCTGATGTAGACATACTCCAACAAGTGTTCACTAGCTATGATGAATACCTTCTTGAGAAAAATACACAGGAATGAGTTGGAAATGGAACATTCTGTTCCTAATGGAAAACTTTCTCTTCTCTCTTATTTTGTAGGATTATGACATGAGTATTACTAGGGATCTCATCTAGTAGTTCTACCTTCCTCTTTTGGGCATCAGATTTTGGCAATAGGGCCATCAACCATTGAACTGAAGATAAGGTAGTGCAGTCACTTCATGTAGTTCCAGTCCCTTAATTTGTGGATCTTAATTTTTGATTGAGAGGAATTGATGCAAAGCTTGTCTATATGTAATCTTGGGCTCCATTTTGTAAAGGTCAACTAATTGAGAAAAGATTAGAAGCCTAAGGATATAGCATATAGATATCATCATAGTTTTAGGATTTTACAAGTTTTCAAGCGTGATACTTTGAGAAACTCTTTTTATAGCTTTTTATGCAAGGATACTTAGATACTTTATAGTTTTTATACAGTTTCATGTTATTGTCAATTTTGAATCTCAATGGTAATGTTAATGAATCATAGTCATTTGTATGCCAATGAATGTTGTCCATAATTTTTTCTTATTTGATGTAAATCAATAGAAGAATCTAGATCTAAGACTATTTCATTGAATTATCTATGAATGGAATTTATTTGTATCTATTGATCTATTAATTTTGGAAATGAGTTGGTGATGTGTTTTGATTTTGAAGTAATGCTTTGATGAATGGTTGTGGTTATTGAATTTTCTCTCTGAATGTGTGCAATAGTATAGGGCATGCTATGGATTGCATCATTTTATAGTATTGGTTAGTTGAGGAAACACTCATTGTTAAGATACATGTTTGGATGCGAAGAGATTTATATTCATATTTTGTTGTTCTAAATCCTTGTTCTATATTTTTCTATTTATTTACACCCCCCCAAATGGAGGTTAATTCATATGATGTAGTTTTTATTCCTTTCTACTAGTAGGCCCCTTGAATATTACGGTTGCATTGGCCACTGAATTACACCAGCACAGTTGAGAACCACCTACAAGGACTTTGGAAGATAGGTGGTTTTAGATCAGTTATCTTTGTTAGGAGAAATAGGATAGAAATATTCTATTTAATGTTGTTGTACTAAATTGGCCATCAACAAGACCAATACACCCAAGGTGGCATATGAGTCCCATATCACTAAATCTAGGCCATACAATCCCAAAACACATGAATTATGATTGGATATTGGTAAATGTTTGGATTAATCTTGGAAAGAAGTATTAATTAAGGCTTGTGGATGCAAAATAAGGCCAATTAAAGCATAAATAAGCCCAATTAATTAATAAAACCTAGAATAGTGTGAAAGTGTGAAGGTAACTTTTACAACACCCTAAATAAGGCACAATTAGGTCCACTTAGTTAACAAGGTCCTCAGACATAATGTGAATGTGTTAAAGACATTACAACACTATATATAGGCAACATTAAGCTTAATTCAACAAGGAGGGCCCAAACAAGTGTGAAAATGTAGAGGGATACGTTTTCTGCCATTATAACAACATGGTTGTCAATGTGAGTTATCCTCATTTTATAAGCCAAAAAATTATCCAAAAATATAATTGAACAAAAAATCATTCAAAAGGCATATTATGATATATTTAACCTAGTTTCTTAAAGGAAGATAAAACTAGTATTTATTTATGATGTACTATCTAAGTGGAAATAATTTACCATTATTCTATTACAATTTAATATTCATTATGATATTATTTGTATCATATTTTGCATAAATTTTTACATTGTTACTAGAAAAGTGATCAACCATATAACCTTGTACACTTTCCTTATTGTATAGGACTAAGATTCTATTTGAAAAGAGGATATTCTTGTAGTCTGAAATGCATGAATATCATCTTGAAATATAGGTTGAAGTTATAGATTATACTTATGAATGATCACTTTGTAATACTTTGAAGGAGTTACATGAATGGGTAAAATGTTAAATTTGAAGGATAGGTTGTTAAACACATAAACTATAATAATCTTTTCAATTATAAATGCTTGATATATATTTCATAAGACATCTATACAATCCTCATCATAATTGGGGAAAGTGATTTTATTAAAATTATGTGAGAATTTAAAATAAACTTAGAAAGGATGATTTGTGAATGAAAAGAAATAAATAATGTAGATAAAGTAGGTATATTATGAAGAATACAAATACTCAATGTTTGTATCTTCAATTACTGATCATGTGCTTCTTTGAGTTGTGACCTCGATGCATCTTGTGCCACTTAGGAAAATAGTTAATTTACTAGGGGAGAAATGTTATGATAGCTTTCCGCCAAAGAGAAAGTTATGAAATAACCCTTTAGAATTAAAATGGAGATAGAAAAGTAAAAGATATTGTGATCCTTTGGTTAAAGAGATATTAATTAAGAATATGTATAAATAACTTTTAAAAAAGAGGAAGAATAATTATTTATTTAAATAATTATTAGATGCAACCTTTGTGAAAGGGTGTGATTATTTGGAAATCACCCCTTAAGATTTATATAAAGCATTTGTGTGAGATATGGAAGACATTTAGCATGGAGAACATTCAAGGAAGAAAAACATGGTTGGTGAGCTATGGACATTAAGGGAAGGGCACACAAAGATTGTGTCCAACCTGGAGTACAGAAGTGCACTCAAGACCATATTGGCTAGAGTTTCTATATTGCATGAGCATTGAGCATTGTTCCATTGGAACTAACACTTGTGTAGAGTGCGAAGTACACTTATTCCTCCTAGATTGTTCAATAGTAAGAGTCAGTACCATTGACATCTCCCTAGGGTGAGAGGTCCTTTTGCAAGTTCTATTATTCAAATAAGTATTAAAACCATTGACCCTCAAATATATTGAGAATATTAATCATTTGCTTTGGTGTTAATATATATGAATTATATGGATGTGTTATTTAGTTTATGGTTACATTGGCTTATATATATTAGTAATTTTAAATCTTAAATTTCACATTTATTATGTCAAATCCATTGCTAATACTTAAATAACTTGCAAGGGAAAGGCGCCATTATAGATTCTATAAATGAGTGGCATTGGGAATTTGAAGATTTCAAAATAGGGATGGATTTTTTAAGAATATATCCTAATAAATGAGATATATATATATATGAATAATCTTAGATATCACAAAAAATAGAGTAGATGTATAGAAATGTTGAAAAATAATAATTAAAATGAAAGTGTACACATGTTTCCATATGATTGGATTAAAATATTCCCTTGATATAAAACTAAATCAAAATTGACAGTATTTCTCAATCTTATCAGCATTATTATTAAGAAAAACCATCCTAACTTGTGGCTAAAGACAAGTAATTGTCAAGGAAGGAAAAGGGAGAATATATTTAAATCTGAGTATGAGTCCAATATAATTTAAAACAAAGAATAAAATTTTGCTCCAAGCAAAACTCTAGTGGTTGATGAGAGAATAAAATTTCACTGTAAACAAAACTTGAGTGGGATGGTGGTTGGAGTTTTTTTTTTTTTCAATCATTCAAGATCAAAGCTTACAAATGAAAATTATAATAATCTTTGTTTTGTCTAATCCCACCAAATATTGATTTCTTAAATTTTATTTAAAAATATTAATACCTATAATAATGGTTGTTTAATTAGATTCCACCAAATATTGAAGCCCATATTGTTATAGTTGGGGTTAGGTGGAGTTTGAGACCAAAATCATACATTTTGGGGCAATTTGAGGCCCTTAAAAAGTGGCTTTTTTACTTATATGCCCAACATTTTGGAAACCTCATGCAGGGAGTTTAAACTCAACTTTTTTTATCAACTCATGTAATTTTGGAGTGCGGTTAAAGTTTAGATTGGAGGTGGAGTTTTAAAGAGTTAAATAAAAGTCAAGAGGGTAGCAGTTTGGGTCAGCTACTCTTTACCAAAGGTTGTATAAGTTCACTTTCAGTTTGACGCACACTCAACACACTCAACATCTTCTATGAGGTGCAACCTCTTTCAGCTTGAATTGTTTGAGGCAGATTTCTATAAAGAAAGGTTTTCAACTCATTGAATTTGAGTTCTTCCTTTTTTCTTTTTCCTTATGCAAAAGAATATTGATTGTAACTCATTTTGAGATTTGTATCAGCTGAAGCACCTTATTATAAATAAAATTTCAATTATTCTACCTTCTCAATATCTATTCTATTGTTTGTGCATGAGTGATTGATACATACTTTCTATGATTAATTATTAGTCCTAAAATATGATGTCTCATTCCAATGCCTTTAAGCAAGAATTCTATGTTTATGTAGGTCATATGATTGTGTTAGAAAAGCTAGAATTTTGGCTATGAGGGTGCTCTTAGTTTTCCTTCTAAACTTATGAGCATTTGACCTACTTATGAAATACTGATGTGTGACCATATATAACATTGAATTGTGTGAAGCACTAGCTCAATAATTGAGAGTTTGTGTCTTAAAACAACAAGAATAGGTCTTAGTTCTTTGGTGCATCACCTCCTAGGGTTAAGAAATATTTCTAATTTTAGTTCTTCTATTCCTTTTCCCAACCAAGCAATATTTTTAGGAGGTTTTCAAAGGGAACCAGCCCATAATCTAGAGGTTCATCCTCATCTTATGCAACCCATAGGCACGAAGATGTCCCCATGCTGCACAGGATTTCTGAGCTTTAGAGCTTAGCATTCAAGGTGCAATCCTTCATGACAACAATACCCTTAATATTTAATTTTATGATGAGAACCCAAATAAAAAAATGTGTTCCACTTTACTATTAGGTTTAGAACATGGTTGTCAATGTGAGTTATCCTCATTTTATAAGCCAAAAATTCATCCATAAAGCATATTGTGATATATTTAACCTAGTTTAATAGTAAAGGAAAATAAAACCAGTATTTATTTATGATGTACTACCTAAGTGGCAATAATTTACCATCATTCTATTGCTATTTAATATTCATTATGATATTATTTGTATAATATTTTTTTCTTAATTTTTACATTGTTATTTGACAAGTGATCAACCATATAACCTTGTACATTTTTCTTATTATACAGGACTAAGATTCTATTTGAAAAGAGGATATTCTTGTAGTCCGAAATGCATGAATATCATCTTGGAATGTAGGATGAAGTTATAGATTATACTTATAAGTGATCACTTTGTAATGCTTTGAAGGAGTTACATGAATGGGTAAAATGTTAAATTTGAAGGATAGGAGGTTAAACACAAACTATAATCATCTTTTCAATTATAAATTCATGATATATTTCATAAGACACCTATATAGTTCTCATCATAATTGGGGAAAGTGATTTTATTAAAATTACGTGAGAATTTAAAATAAACTTAGAAAGGATGATTTGTGAATGAAAAGAAATAAATAATGTAGATAACGTACGTATATTATGAAGAATACAAATACTCAATGCTAGTATCTTCAATTACTGATCATGTGCTTCTTTGAGTTGTGACCTAGATGCATCTTGTGCTACTGAGGACAATAGTTAATTTACTGGGGGAGAAATGTTATGACAACTTTCCGCCAAAGAGAAAGTTATGAAATAACCCTTTAGAATTAAAAAGGAGATAGAAAAGTAAAGGATATTGCGATCCTTTGGTTCAAGAGATATTAATATAGAATATGTATAAACACCTTTTTAAAAAGGTGAAGAATAATTATTTATTAAAATAATTATTAGATGCAACATTTGTGAAAGGGTGTGATGGTTGGAAATCACCCTTAAAGATTTATATAAAGCATGTGTGAGATATGGAATACATTCAAGCATGGAGAACATTCAAGGAAGAACATTCAAGAAAGAAGAACGCGGTTGGTGAGCTATGGACATTAGGGGAAGGGGGCACACAAAGTGTGTCCAACCTAGAGTATAGAGGTGCACTTAAGACCATAAGGGCTAGGGCTTGCGTATTGCATGAGCCTTGAGCATTGTTCCATTGGAACAAACACTCATGTAGAGTGGCGAAGTACACTTATTCCTCCTAGATTGTTCCATAGAAAGAGCTAGTATCATTGACATCTTCGTAGGGTGAGAGTGGCTTTTCCATGTTCTATTATTAAAATAAGTATTAAAACCATATATTGAGAATATTAATCATATGCTTTGGTGTTAATATATATGAATTATATGGATGTGTTATTCAGTTTATGGTTACATTGGTTAATCTATATTAGTAATTTTAAATCTTAATTCTCACATTTATTATATTAAATCCGCTACTAATACTTAAATAACTTGTGGGGGAAAGGTGCCAGTACAGATTGTGTAAATGAGTGACATTGAGAATTTGAACATCTCAAAATAGGGATGGATTTTGTAAGAATATATCCTAATAAATGAGATAAATACATACGAATAATCTTAGATATCACAAAAATAAGACTAGATGTATAGAAATGTTGAAAAGTAATAATTAAAATGAAAGAGTAATGTGTTGCCATATGATTGGATTAAAACATTCCCTTGATATAAAACTAAATCAAAATTGACTGAATTTTTCAATCTTATCAGCATAATTATTAAGACAAACCATCCTAACTTGTGGCTAAAGATAAGTAATTGTCACGGAAGGAAAAGGGAGAATATAGGGGAGAGGGGCCCATAGTGGAGCGGGGTCCAATAGTGGGGACAAAAGTAATCCTCATTGGGCCCATAGTGGAGCACCTTAATATCCAATTGTAAAACAATTTTTATCCATAAAGTATACAAAATGACAAATCATGTGATGCCACATCGGTGCACCAATAAAACATGACTTAGTGGACAACTATTGGTCTCACTTTTTTTGGGTTCTTTTTGGATACCCCAACAAAAAGCATGCTGATGTGGCATCATATTTGATTATGTGATCCTAAAATGAAATATATAAGCACGTGAGTTGCCAAATAAACTGTTGTACAAATTTAGGAGTGATTTGAAGTTTCCATGTAAGATTTTGAGAAACATGAAATTAGGGTGCTCCATTGTAGACGCCTCTCCCCTATTTAAATTATATGTAAAGCTTTCAAAGTAATTATTCCAGACATTGAATATGAATGCAGTATAATTTAAAACAAAGAATAAACTTTTGCTCTAAGCAAAACTCTAGTGGTTGACGAGGGAATAAAATTTCGCTGTAAACAAAACTCTAGTGGGATGGTAGTTGGAGTTTTGTTTTTTTTTTCAATCATTGAAATGAGAGTTTACAAATGAAAATTATAATAATCTTTGTTTTGTCTGATTCCACCAAATATTGATTTCTTAAATTTTATTTAAAAATATTAATACCTGTACATAATAATCTTTGTTTAATTAGATTCCACCAACTCTTGATGAAAAATATTAAATACTATTGTACCGAGTTTGGGACAGTGACGGAGGAGATGCCGAACAGGGTTTTTCATTGTTACGGAATATTTGAAATTTTGTTTTAGCTCGCGCAGGTTGTTTAGTTGTAATAATTCGACAATGTGTACCATTAATTACCCTTATACCCTGATAGGAAAAGCAATTGCAGCTCTGAAATAACCTGTGATTGTAGCATGGATAAAATATTGGGTGGTAGTAATTATGTTGAGGTCCTCCATTTCTTCCACTTCCCAATGGGAGCGGGCACTGCCCTATTACTTGTTCTGACTTCACTGTTTCTCGCATGTACTGCTGCCTTAGCTTGTAACTTGCTGTTATCAATATCAAGCAAGAGGAATAAATGGCCTCCTTGTCCTCCCAGGCTACCGTTATTGGGCAACCTACACCAGATAAAGAAAGGCGAAAATTTTCTATCGACTGTGACAGATATGGCCAAGTCGTATGGCCCTGTAATGACAGTGTGGATGGGCCCATCGCCTTTGGTAATTCTCACTGGCCAAAGTGCAATCTGGGAGGCGCTTGTAAACCAAGCCTCCAATTTCGCCGATCGCCAGCAATACACGACCGCAAACGTACAAACTACCCTTCTTTCTCCCTGCAATGAACACTGGACTAAGCTCAGAAAGCTTCTCCGCAACAATGTGCTCAGTCCCTTCCACGTTGCAAGCCAGAGCTCTTTTCATCAGGCAAGTGTCACTGATCTCTTCAACTCCTTATTAAAGGAGGAGGAGGCAAATGATGGCGTGGTGAGGCCTATGAATGCCTTGAAAATGATGGCAATGAGTTTTCTAGCCGGATTATGTTTTGGCCCTCACTTCCAAGACCAGAGATTCCTCGTAAAGCTGAGTGAACTAATTACCGAGAGTATTAGCTTAGCTGAGGGAGGTAGTATGCTCCTGGATTCGTTTTCTTCGTCAAGAAGAGCCGAAAAGAAGTGGAAGTCTTTCCGAGCTCCTATTTTGCAGTTGTTATTGCCTTTAATTAAATATGCTCGCAGTTATCGCGTATACTTCAAGCAGAGTGCTCCCGATTGCTATTTGAATTGTTTGCTTTCCGTGGGCGAAGAAGAAGAAGATGAAGATTACAAGTTAAAGTTCTCCGATGAAGAAATAGCCTTAAACTTGTTCGAGCTCTTCTTTCTCGCGATAGACAGCACTTCCACAGCTCTAGAATGGGCTCTCGCTTATCTCATAACCTATCCTCACATACAAGAAAGGGCTTACCAGGAGGCAAGTAAAGCTATGGAAGGAAAAGAGGGCAACTTGTTATGTCTGGAGGATTTGGGGCAGCTGCCATACTTGCAAGCTGTTGTGAAGGAGACGCTGAGAAAAGAATCCATAGCGCCGCTTGCAATAGTACACCAAACTGTGGACGAGTGTAAGGTGGTGGGCATCACCATACCAGCGAAATCATCAGTGATATTTAATCTGTACAGTGTCTGCAATGATCCCGGAGCATGGAAAGACCCTGATCAGTTTATGCCGGAGAGATTCCTTGGCAATATGGACTCCGACAAGGTGAGAATGTGGTATCTACCATTTGGAGCAGGAAGACGACAATGTGCAGGAATGGATCTTGCTAACATTCATGTTGCCATCACTCTTGCCAATTTATTGGTTAAATTTGAGTGGGCATGTGTGAAGGAAGGAAGTCCTCCAGATCTAACCAGGCATATAACTTCCTTCCTCATGCCTATGAAATATCCATTAGAGGCTCGCATAATCTGCCGTTAGAGAAACTTATTTACTTATAAGTTCTGTTTCCAGTAGTTACAGGTTTTGTTTTTAAAAGTTACATGCTCTGTTCTGTTCCGAGTAGTAATCTAAATAAAATTCTGGTGTCTCTGATTACTGCTTCCACAATTACAAGTGAAACATGTCGATCTTAAACGTTTGATATATTGTGAATGAGTTTCTCTTAGTCAAGTTGAAAGGTTCTGAACCAGTTTATTAGGAATCAATTTATGTTGAGTGCAAAGACACTGACATTATAAAGGATGAAGATAAGATTGTAATCAAGTCAACTTTAGTAGAATGGATACCACTCAATCCTTGGTTCTCAATATAAACGACTCATGCTCATATATTAAGTAGCTAAACAATTATGTGAATTTTGTATAAAACCCTCCAAAAAAATAAAAATGAATGTTTGATGTATTGTAGATGTCAATAATTGAATGGAATTAACCAAAAAAAATTAATTATGCATATTTATTAAAATAAATGTCCTTTTTTAAGATTTTAGAAATATTTGGAGTCAAAATTAAAGAAATATATAGTGACACATATTTGGTTTGGTAGAAGTATTTAAATTATAAATTTTATTTCAGAATTGTTTTATTTATATATATTTTAAATGTGTTATTAATAATTATTTTTTAATATTTAATGTTATTGTAGTAAATCACTTAAGAGGATAACATCTAATAATTAGAAATTAACATATTAATTTAATATTTTGAAGTTGTGATGGATTGAGAGCCTTTTTCTTCCTTATTTATATGGGTTACTATGTAGGGAGACACCACTTTATTTTAACTATCATCTTAAGTAATATCTAAAAGTAACAAATAAAACTATTAAGATAAAGCATGTCACAAGCGTTCATCCTTATTATACTTAGGATTATAGAATATTAGTATCATAACATTACTATCTCCTTTTTAAAAAAAAATTCCTTCAATGCTTAGAAACATTTCTATGAATTATTCATCATTTCATGTTTTATTATGGATGAATATATCATTAAAACATATCGACACCAATTTATGAAGAAATTAGTGGAAACCTAAATTTATGAGACTTTGAAAACTTAATTGGATATTAGTTTCACAAAATAAGATAACTAGGTATAGATAATGTTCCTCATGTGTTTTAAATGCAATCATATTTGGATCCTTGTACATTAGTTTAAGATGATAATCTAAATATAAATCTAGATAAGTAAACAAAACTATATTCTTTAATTCATCTATGAGTTTATTAATAATAAAAATATGAAACTTAATTTTATGAGTAATCTTGCTCAGTTCCTTGTAATGTGGGCACATTCTCCATGGCTCATTCTACTTGTTAATCATGATCATTGGAGATAAAAATGAAATTTTGTTGGGATGAAAAATGGTTCTTTCCATTAATTCAATGACATGGTTATGATCTTTGATAGGAGTAGACCCTTGAATTTTTTGAATTCTTGTTGATGGTGTTCAATTATTTGTTGAATCTTTGACTAGCCTTGAGTTTTTAGATCTTGAACTTCTGTGAAATGTATTTTTCCCCATATTTTATAAGAACCAATTAAAAATAATTTCTACATCATATTCTTGGTTGTTTATATCCCTATAAATTTATGCATTTTGTACCATGCATACAAAAATCTATGAATTATTTTTAAAATTTAAGGATATTTTTCCCAACTATTTAATTTATTGCATTCCTAAAACTATATCCACTCCCTCTAATTGGGATAGAAATATTTATAAATCTAGGTGATAATATCCCATTATGAATTTTATATGGTGACATGTACCACTATAAGAGGTTTTTTTCTCATTAAATATCATGATCAAGAAGTCAGAGATTGGATACACAACAAAATTGAGCTCACTAGCCAATATTCTATATATAATGTTTTGTACTACCTATATCAACCAAAAATACCACCTTTCTCTTCTTTATATAATAAGATAACTTGAGTGCATGTGATATGTTTGTGCCATTCAATGCATGTGTGAAGATAATAATACTATTTTTTATTAATCTTTCCTTTTTTTCTTAGCTTAATCTTTCAAAAAAAGAAAAACCAAAGAAATCACAAAATCCAAAAAAATAGAGTCAATAGGTTTATGACATGCATAACTATGTTGTAAACCAAGAAGAGCATGGAAAAAATAATTCAAACCCCTTTGCAAGCATCCATTATACCAAGATGAGAATTTACAAGTCCATATTATAATAGATGAATATGATATGGCATATTAACTAGAATATATTACTAGGATTTTTAATTTGATCAAAGATAACCTTCAACAAACCTATCCAGATCACCTTATAAGGTTAAATAAGACACATTTTATAGAACAAATTATAGAGGAGGTAGCCACACCATCCCCTACCTTGGACCAATCTAAACTAATTAACCTCATTAGTAAATAAATTGTAGTTACATCCTCCTAAACCCTATTGCATGATTCATCACAACACATAACCACATTCCCCTTTAACATTGATCAACTTAAGCTTAACAATGTCACTATATAATAATCCTTAGTCATATCACCCTTTAAAAACATGTATGAATATTCAATACTGATAATCATTTAACCTATAACAATTATCCAATGCTAGAGGAAGTGTTTGTCACTTTTCCTAGTACTTCACCATCTAACCCCCTTACATCATATATGACTAGGACTTGATCTAACTTATGAAAAAAAAAATTCAAATCCCACCCACCCTAGAATCTGGCCCTTCTTAACTAATCTAAACATTGCTCCACCACAATTGGGATTCTCATCAATGATGTAGCTAATTGAATATTTACCTCAACCATCACTCTCTCAACTAACAATAATGTCATGCTATACATCACCATAACAACATATAACATCTTACATCCCACACCTATACTTCAACATTCATATGAACCTATGCACAAAGAGGGGAGACCAAAAACTAGTCACAACTACTTTTTGGTACATTCAAGATATACCATGAGCATATTATAACTAGGACTATAAGGTGAAGGGTTAGTTAGTATCTTGAAAACAATAATTCTCTGCATTAATATTTTTGTGACTTTGGTAGTTGTGCTTTCTCCCAAGTTCTTGGCTACAAATGTGAAAGGTGGCGAGTCATGGGCATGAGTTTTTGAAGGAACATGTAGCATTAGGAAATGTGCAACAAACAAATGTAACTAAAGAGTTGTGTAACTTGGATTTATGGATAATAAAATATGTGGATGGTTGTTTATGTGGATGTATCCCACATTGGATCAACCATGTTAATGTTTTGTGTTCTATCTAATTATCTTTTTGTATTCTATTATCTACATTTATAACTGTACCATAGAAAAAAGGAAACTTGCTTGATTTGGGGAATAGTTTATGATAAATTTGGCTTAAGAAGGTCTTTATTTAGTGTTGCAAGGTGTTTTCCACATCCACACTAGGTTTTGGACCCTTTCAAATGCATTTAATGATGTCTTGTGAAGGTGTTGTAAAGTGTTGTAAGAGACTTTCACACTTTTCTAGACTTAATGAACTCATTTCTCCCTAATACAACATTCTAAAATTTATTTAATTACATCCTCACAACAATCTAGAAGGCTTGTAAAATAAACTTAATGTTAAACTAGTGTTGTAATGTTTCTTGCATATTCACATTGGTTCTTGTGCCTTCCTAGGCTATGTGGACCTCATTTTAGTGTTGTAAAGCATATTTAATCACACTTTCACATTGAATTTTATTTCCCAAGCCCTAATTGACCTTTACATCATCATTAATAGGCCCATATTACACCATATTGTGCACCCTAAGGTAATATTTGATGAAATACCTGATGTAGTCACCATATAAACTTTATTTCT
>VDFB02010056.1:0-19826 GCA_007258455.2 Sequoia sempervirens
AAAGGATCCTAAAAAATGGGCATATAACCTGCTTAATAAAGATTAGCTAAAAGTAGGCATGTGTAACTCCCACTCAAATAACACCAACCTCAATGAGAATACCCCAAATCCAAATAGCCTTAGTAGTTGCATTAACATATCCCCTATACTCTACCTCATGGTTGATAAAGCAATAAAATTTCTCTTTTTTCTATACCAACTAATCGGACCAAAAACTAGTGAGAAATTATAACCTGAAGTGGACTTGAAATTCTGAGTATCGCTAATCCAATATGAATTTGTGTATCCAACAAAGTCAACCTTTGTGCTATCTCTATAATGAATCTCAAAAACTGAGAGTACATTGAAGTCGTGAAGGATTCTCTTAATTTATTTCTAGTGCATCTCATGAGGCTTTTGCATGAATCTTGAAACCATGCCTACTACATATAAAATATTGAACTTGATATGAGTCAAATAGATGAAACTGTTAACAACTTTTTGATACAAGGTTGCATCAAATAATGTTGTAGTACAATCAGCCTCAAGCTTGACTCTAGATAAAGAGAGTTGAATATGGCTTCTAATCAGTCACATGAAATTGATTGAGTAGGTCAAGAGTATACTTGGATTGTGCAAGAGGGATCCTTAAGTTAGATTGTGAAATGCCAATACCAAGGAAGTAATGTAGTAAACCCAAGTTTTTCATGTTAAATGTGTATTTGATATATAACTTCATTGTTGTAGTAGTGGGTGAAGAGCTCCCAATGATCAAAATATCATTGACATAAGGTACTAATATCAACAATGAATCATCTTGTCATAAGAGATATATATTAGGATATGAATGACACTAAATGAAACCTGAAGCTAGGAGGAAGTAATTCATTTTGGTGTACCAAGCCCAAGGATCCTATTTGAGGTCATAGAGGGATTCCCTAAGTTTGAAAACTAAGGATGAATCATGAATGAACACTAGTGGTTTTTCCATGTAGATCTCCTCTGCAAGGTCCTTGTGAAGAAAATCACTCTTCACATTCATTTGGTGCATATCTCAACCATGTGCTATGGAAATAGCAAGATTACGTCAAATTGAAGTCATTTTGGCCATGGGTATTGATGCAGAGTAGGGTGGATGATCTCAAACTAACTCAAAAACTCAAAATTTTCAATCTTAGAACCCTAATTTGGTGGGTTTCTCTCATAATATTCCTATTTCCTAGTAGTACTCCACAACCAATTTTTCCAACCTACTTTCCAAACCAAAGCTCATACCTAGAATATGAACACAATTTTGAGTGCCCTTTATGACATTTGAAAACATATCTCAATTGTAGATGGGGGTGTTTTGGAGCACAATGGCCAATTTTCTTGCACTACACTTTGAACTAGGCCTATTTAGGCTTATTCAACTAGGTCACAACAAGGATTTTTATATCCAAGCTTCAATTCTTCAAACCAACACCTAAAATAGGTCTTTTATGGTCTACCTCAACACTTCCAACCCCTTCAAACAATTTCCCAAGAGATTTTTTTCACTAAACCCTAACTCCTATGTAGTTCTAGTGCCTAATTTATGGAGAAATCAGACTAGGGCATCCATCTTGCACATGTTAATCACCCACCCCTACTCCTGCAACTTCAAGAAAACAAAATACACCCTGCCTACATCCATTCCACCAAGTTTGAAGTTTCTTCACCAGTAGAATGGAGAGAAACTCATTTTTTAACCTCAAACCAACCCTAAACTAGGATTAAAGGCAATTTTTCAGAAAAATGCTCTAGCTCACTCAAACTTTGATGAAATCAGATGAAATTGTTAGGAACTAGATGAACATGATTGATCATCCCCACTTAACTGAATGTATCCACCTATTATCTGTCATGCAACTAAAGTCATTAGTCATGCAACTCAAGTCAACTAGCATTCAACTGAAACTAACTACATGCAACTGAAGATAACTGAACCATAACTAAGTTGAACTAAACTAAACTAAACTAAACTCCACTCATCTAAATATCAATCCCTAACCTGTAGGATCTTTACATGCATTAATGAAGTGTTATCAATCGTTTAAATATTTAACTTAAGCAAGGTGGGTTCCACCTTCCATGTGGCTGCCCCATGTGCTCCTATTTTGTAGGAACTCTTCTTGGACATCCCCACGTGTTCCTGTAGACACGCAAAATTGGCATCACGCATTCAATTAGGTCATATTCATCCATTCAACAAATAAATCAAGTTTATTTATCAATCTCCTAAAGTTGTCAATTTAAATTAAATAAATCAACTTGATCCCATCACCCTCCTTTTAATTAAATAAATGAAACCTTTTATTTAATTAAATCTAAAATCACC
The DNA here is from genome assembly GCA_007258455.2 of Sequoia sempervirens. NCBI lineage: Eukaryota > Viridiplantae > Streptophyta > Pinopsida > Cupressales > Cupressaceae > Sequoia > Sequoia sempervirens. Next base: position 2,339 of record VDFB02010056.1, read on the forward strand.
TTCCATCCCTTTTGATTTAAATAAATCAAAATATTCAATTCAAAGGGGTCAAAGAATCTAATCATCATTAAGCTAATCTAATCATGATTAAATCTAATCCAATGCATGTCACATCCTCTAGCTTTTCCCACTTGCACCAATAAATCAATTTATTGATTTATTAAAATCAACATTTTCCATCAACATGGCATCTTTGAGGAATATTCCCTCAAGTTTTAATTAAAAAACAAGTGGACATGTACATCCAAGAAAGCAATTAATGTCTCTTGTAACATGTCCCTTGCACAAGTCAAACTCAACATTTACTCTCAAATTCAAATTTGAAATCTCCCTCTCTTTGGCACATTGACCAAAATGTGCTCATCCTCAAGCCTATCACAAGTTGACAAGTGGCCTTTTTTTCATTGGCTTATCTTTAGTCCCACATCCTCCATGTTTGGCATTCTTTTATCACTTTTGGCCATAAATAGAGGTCTCCTCTATTGTTCAAATCCTCCACAATTCCACAATGTTGGTGTGAATAAGTCTTGTACCTAGTTTATTCCCTTACTAGGGACTTAGGGGACTTCATTCACATGTTAAGTTTACTTAGGATATTAGTTGTCATATCTAGATAAGTATTAGTTGTCTTATCTAGAATTTCCACTTTCCTAGGTAGTTATGAGTTAGTTGTCTCATGTGATAGGATTAAGACACTTGTCATGATCTTGTCTTATCCTATCTCTTATCCTTGCCTTTATAAGCAAGGCATCTCTAGCATATTTGTTAATAGATGGCATAAGCATTGTATAGTATTGCATTGATCATATTGTATCATATTGCAATCCTTGTTTAGTGGAATAGCATCTTCCATTGTTGCTTCTCTCTATCTCTTGTGGAGGTTCTTTGGTGTTGCAGTTGAAGATCTTGGGTTGTGCTCAACATGGTATCAGAGCTTTGAATCTGGCAAGCCCCTTCCATTTCTTTATTAGAGAGTTTCCATCAATTTCTATTGTGTTTTTTGAGTTTCTTGTATCCTATATTGCATGCTTGCATTTTGGTGAGATTTGGTGATTGCAGTGATTTTGGCTATAGTGGCAGTATTTTAGGCTGTCCCATTGCGTCCAGGAGGCTCGAAAAAGTCAGATCTGGCTTTTGTTTCACTTAATTTTGTCACCATTTGCAGCTGTGGCAAAGAAGGGTTTCGAGCTCAGATCTGGTGAACAACTTTTTACAGGAGCACTTTGAGCAAAAATTAAGTCTGCCATTGCGTCCGGGTGGCCGTTTCCGAGTTTTTTGATATATAATTTGCCTATATTCGGCAAAAGTTGTCTTCGGAGCAAAAATTTTTTAGCCGAGGCCGTCTGACTGTAGCGAGTCATATCGTCGAGAATTTTTCAAAAATTAATTAAATTTGACTTTTCTTTTTGATTAGAGCATTTTTATTTCAAAAAAAAAAATTCAAAAATTAAATTTTTATGCAAAAGTTTAAAGCGCTTGGCCTTGTCGGGTTTAAAAAGAGCCCTTGATTATGCCGATCTCTGGTTGTTTATAGCCAGCGCCCTAGTTAACGCCCATTTTGCGGGGTTTGTTTATCGAAAGCTAAGCCGGTGATTCTCTTACCACTGCCGGGCTTGAGATCACCGCCGCCTCATACCTTCTTGCCAGCCCGGCCCGGCCCAGTTGCCAGCAGCACCGGCCAAACCAAGGCCGACCAGGCGACAACCTTGGCCGCTTCTGCGGCCGACGCCGACCGCCCGCCGGTAAAGCGCTGGAGGCGGTGAATCGCAGCTTAGACGCCAGTGATCCACAAGCTACCCAAAATTACTGCGGATCACCCGGCCTATGATCCGCGTGGGTGACGGGGAACCCGACCACAGGGGGCCAAATTTTTGCACCTGTTTAGTGTTCACAGTGCCTAAAATAGGCATTTTTTTCTTTTTTGCATAACTTTGCGCCACGAAGTCAGTTTTTCAAAAATGAGATATCGTCGAAAAGCTGGTTCGACGAACTTCGCAGTGGTGCAGGTGAATTTTCTAGGTTTCGCCATTTTTTGCCAGATTTTTCAGCTTGAAGGTACAAGTGCATTTATTGCTTATTCTTGATGTAACTTTTGCCAACGAAGTCGAAATTTGGCAAACTTTTTTTTGAAATTGATCATAAAATCACAAGGAATCTGTTTGTAACCTCTGTTTTCAGCTTGGACAAGCTCTTTTTTCTAAAAATTGTAAAAATCACCGTGTGTTATAAACGGTTGATTTGAGCTTGTCACTTGTAAAAATTGCAATATTTGTTCATTGTAATTTGCTGGGGGGGTTGCAAAATCAGTTTTTAATACATTCTGGGGGGGTGAAAGGCACAATTTAAGTGCCACATTGTCCTTTTCTTTTGGTGTTCATGGCGGATCTAAGGCAAATTGAACCACTCACTCCACACAATTATCATACATGGAAGCTAAAAATGACTCAATTGTTACAATCTAAGGGTCTATGGCCAATGTTAGATGCAGAACAACCTGAATTTACAAGGGATTATGAAAAGTTTGTCCATAGATGTAAAATGGATGAAGCAAAAGGGCTCATTGGCTTACATGTATCTGATAATTTGTTGTTTCATATTTCAGAGTGCAAAACACCTAAGAATGTTTGGGACAAACTTGAAGAATTGTATGGTAAAATAAATCATTTCAGAACCTTGCAACTTCAAGCAGAACTACAATCCCTCTCTCTAGATGCGTTTCCTTCAATGCAGGATTTCCTTGCACAATTCAAGATGATTTTGTCACAGTTGAAAGGATGTGGAAATGATGTATCTAGTGATGAATGTATCTTCTTGATTCTGTCTAAGTTAAAGGGCCCTTATGAAGTGTTTTCTTCTACTTTCTATTCAACTATGGATGCAATGGGGAAAGATTACAAAATGCCTACATTTCAGTTGTTTTGTGAGCGTCTTACTAGGGAAGAGGCCAAGTTAATTCAGTTGGATGCCTTACCTAATTCTAAAAATCATGCTCTAATGGCTCAATCATCCAAGGGTAAAGGAAAGAACAAGAAGAAGCCCAAAGCATAATCATCTTCTGGTAGTGAGAATCCCTCCAAACCGAAGCCGAAGAACAATCAGAAGTCCACTCAATCTCCTTCTTCTTCTACCTTTGGAGATTCTTCTTCCAAGTCCAAGAAAAAGAAAGGAGATCCTTGCTCATTTTGTGGCAAAACTGGACATGATGCATCTCATTGCTTTAAGAGATTAGAGGCCTTGGAGGAAGCTATGAAGAAGCACAATATTTCAGTGGCTAAGCCTTCTTCCATGGGCAAAGGGCAAGCTCTTTCAGCACGAGCTATGCATTCACCTTCAGATAGTTGGATTCTTGATTCAGGTGCCTCACATCACATGACAAATTCACGTGATCTTCTTGATTCCATAGTTCATACTTCTACTTCTCAGATTGCAGTTGGGAACTCTTCACAGATTCCAGTTTTGGGGACAGGCTCCGTTCAAATGCTAGATGGGTGCATTGAGGATGTTTTACTTGTTCCTATATTTCAACGAATCTTCTTTCCATATATCAGATTTGTCATTCTGGAGATGGGAAGTTAGTTGAGTTTTCTCCACAAAATGTGACTATTAGACAGTTGCAAGATCCTGAGAAGGTTGTCGCAACAGGAGTAGTTGATCATGAGAATCATTTGTATCGATTTGATGGATTTGAGTCTTCATCAGGTTCATGTTTTGTTGCTCATGCTGATTCAATGAGCAAGCTTTGGCATGAGAGATTTGGGCACTTGAATTATAGATATCTTCAGCAAATGAAAGCACATAACTTAGTGGTTGGTCTTCCAAAGATCACTTGCACAGATGGTGTTTGTCAAGGATGTGTTCTTGGCAAGCAACATCAAGATCCTTTTCCTAAGGGTCACGCTACATGTGCCACCACACCCCTTGAGTTGGTCCATAGTGATCTTATGTCATTTCCAACTCCTTCTTTTTCAGGGGCCAAGTATGTGCTAACATTCATTGATGATTTTTCCCGTCGAACATGGGTCTATTTTCTGAAGCTCAAGAGTGAAGTCCTCACCAACTTCAAGACCTTTAAAACATTTGTGGAGAAGCAGTCAGGTTTTTCTCTTCGAAAGATACACACAGATAATGGGGAGGAGTATGTCAATCAGGCATTTCAGGATTTTTGCAGTGCGCATGGTATTCTTCATCAGCACACAGTTCCTTACACTCCTCAGTAGAATGGTGTGGCAGAGAGAAAGAACAGGACTCTCAGGGAAATGGCCAATTGTATGATTCAGTCTAGGTCCATGGCTCCTGCTTTTTGGGCCGAAGCTATCAATTGTGTCAACTATATTCAGAATCATATGCCCCACAAGGCAGTGCGAAATATGACCCCTGAGGAGGCTTGGTCTCATCGCAAGCCTAATGCATCCTTCTTCAGAGTATTCAGTAGTGAGGCTTGGGCATTCATTCTGAATGGTCGGCGTAAATCCATGGAGAAGAAGAGTCAATGCTACATCTTTGTTGGCTATTGTGAGGATGTGAAGGCATACAGATTGTTTGATCTTGACACACGAGAGGTTCATTTCCTACATGATGTTCAGTTTTCTGAGACCTTCACCCAGCCAGATCCTCCTTCGACTTCTTCTTCATCACAACTTACTCAGTCTTCTTCAATTCATGATACTTTGCTACTTGAGGAAAACTTTGATGATGGTCTTGATGAACCTCCTCCTCATTCACCCACTAGGCCACGATGGGCTCAAGTTACTCTTGAGGAGGCTGGTCCTCTTGTTGGTGATCCCACAGACACTCGCCGCACTCGTTCTCAGACTTCTAGAATTAGTCTTTTGAGTCATGCAGTTTCAGATGATCCTCAAAAGTTTTCAGATGCTTCAGGTATTCCAGAGTGGGATAGTGCTATGGATGATGAGTATTCTTCTTTGATGAAGAATCATACTTGTGATCTTGTGCCTCTTCCTAAGGGAAGAAAGTTGGTTCGGTGCAAGTGGGTGTATCGTACCAAGTATGCAGCAGATGGTTCCATTGACAAGTACAAGGCTCGTCTTCTTGCAAAGGGGTTTTCTCAGGTTGAAGGGATTGACTATTCCGAGACCTTTGCTCCTGTTGCCAAGATGGATTCTATTCGCCTTGTCCTTGCTATAGCTGCATCTCAGGGATGGTTAGTATATCAGATGGATGTGAAGAGTGCTTTCTTGCATGGGGATCTTCATGAGGAGATCTATATGGAGCAGCCACCAGGATTTGTGCAAGATTCTTCACTTGTTTGCAGGCTTCGACGTTCATTGTATGGTCTCAAACAAGCCCCTCGGGCTTGGTATGAGAAGATGGATAGTTTCTTGCTTGCTCACACTCATGCCATTCCGATCCCACAGTTTATACACAGAGACATGGAGAGGATCTACTTATACTTGTGCTCTATGTGGATGATTTGATTCTCACAGGGAGTTCTACTTCCATGATTCAGAGTACACAATGAGCATTGATGGAGCGATTTGATATGACCGACCTTGGTCTTTTATATTACTTCCTTGGTCTTCAGATTCATCAGACTTCTGAGGGGATCTTCATTTTCCAGCAAAAGTATGCTCTTGATTTGCTTCAGAGATTTGGCATGGCTGATTGCAAGCCTGCCCCTACTCCATTCCAGTCAGGTGTTGTACTGTCTTCCAGTTGCACTACTCCTACAGTTGATCCTACCTTGTATCGACAATTGGTTGGCAGTCTTTTGTACTTGACACATAGTCATCCTGATATTTCCTTTGCGGTTGGACTTGTCTCTCACTTCCTCACGTGAGCCTTCATGAGAGTCATTGAAGGTCGCCAAGCCGCGATCTTGAGATACATTCAGGGTATCTACTATTTTGCATTCAATCGCGACTTCGTGCATCTCAGATTGTGGGCTTCACTGACTCAGATTGGGCTGGTGATGTCAATGATTGGAAGTCTACTTTTGGCTTTGTCTTTTGCCTTGGTTCTGGTCCGATTGCATGGTCATGCAAGAAGCAAACTGCTATTGCATTATCATCAACAGAGGCTGAGTATCAAGGTGCCGTGTTGGCTAGTCAGGAGGTTTTGTGGCTTTGTCAGTTGATGACTGAGTTTGGATTCCCTTCCACTCAGCCCACTACTCTTTGGTGTGACAATCAGAGTGCCATTCATATTTCACGCAACCCAGTGGAGCATCAGCGGACTAAGCATATTGAGATCCACATGCACTTCATCAGGCAGCTCATCCAGGATGGTGTTCCGCCTTTGAGATGTACAGACAGCAAGGTGCAGACTTCTTCACTAAACCTTTGGCATCCCAATTATCAAGCATTCTCGATGTTTGGGGTGAAGGAAGGTCCTTGGGGGGTCTTGAGGAGTCCTCCTTCCTTCATTAGTTTTCTTTGTTTCTTTCTCTCTTTTGGAGAGGAGTTTTCTCCCACAGGGTTTTTCTCCTTTTCTCCGCTTGTGAGAGTTTTTTGTTTTGTACATGGGTACCTCATCAGGCCTAGTTGCCAGGACCCATCTTTTGCATGTTTGCATTGGTTTGTACCTCCCTAAGTTGCACTTAAGGGGGGGTGTTGGTGTGAATAAGTCTTGTACCTAGTTTATTCCCTTACTAGGGACTTAGGGGACTTAATTCACATGTTAAGTTTACTTAGGATATTAGTTGTCATATCTAGATAAGTATTAGTTGTCTTATCTAGAATTTCCACTTTCCTAGGTAGTTATGAGTTAGTTGTCTCATGTGATAGGATTAAGACACTTGTCATGATCTTGTCTTATCCTATCTCTTATCCTTGCCTTTATAAGCAAGGCATCTCTAGCATATTTGTTAATAGATGGCATAAGCATTGTATAGTATTGCATTGATCATATTGTATCATATTGCAATCCTTGTTTGGTGGAATAGCATCTTCCATTGTTGCTTCTCTCTATCTCTTGTGGAGGTTCTTTGGCATTGCAAATTGAAGATCTTGGGTTGTTAACTCCAACATCCTCCATGTTTGGCATTCTTTTATCACTTTTTGCCATAAATAGAGGTCTCCTCTATTGTTCAAATCCTCCACAATTCCACAATCATTCATGTAAAGTCACTCTCTTCATTGGAAATCACAAGTTGACAAGTGGCATTTTTTCATTGGCTTATCTTTAGTCCCACATCCTCCATGTTTGGCATTCTTTTATCACTTTTGGCCATAAATAGAGGTCTCCTCTATTGTTCAAATCCTCCACAATTCCACAATCATTCATGTAAAGTCACTCTCTTCAGGAGAACTGATTTTGCCCACCATCACTCCATCTTCAAGGAATTTCATCATTTAGCTTATCTATCAAGGATTGGGAAAGGGCTATTTTCCACAATAGCACCAATCCACTATGAGATATAATTTGCTCCATGTTTTATTATATGCTTTCAATTTATCTATCTAAATCTTTGTTGCTTTGATTGTATTATTAGCATGTGGAATTATTTCATAGGGTTGTTGATTGTTGGTTTTGTTATAAAATACTAATCATGCTTTGTGTGTGTTAGGATTTTAACCAAAATGTAGATTTTCATATCCACATTATGGCTCTAGAAGGAGGGCGGCAGGGAAAATGTTGATTACCTTAGCTTGATTATTCATTGCTATTATATTTGGATTTTAAGTTGTATAATAGCATCTAATTTCTTTGGGTTTCTTCTGACGGCAAAAAATGTTTTTTGAACCAAAAAGTATACTGATTTCTTCATTACCTTATATCAGGAACTCATTAGATCTGGTGTCAATATCACATTTAAGCCTTCTTCAAGCCATCAAGCTTGATTAAAATGTTCACTTTCTTTGTTTGAATGTCATACATCTTTTTCACTGCATCCTTTATCTTTTTCTTGTCTGCCTATACATCAACAATGTATACAAAAGTATTGTTATCTTCAATCTTCTTCATTGCAGATTAAGTTGTGAGGGGGTATTTCAGAACCTTGTACTGATCAAGGTTGTTTCTATGAGGTGCACTGAGTCAATGGTATTTGGGATTTCGGGGTGTTTTCAATGTCTTTGGTTTGTGGACTGTCACAGATGTTTTGATATTCTCAGTCCTCTTCTTTATAGTAGAGGCACTTGCCTTGATTGCTTTTGCTGCCTTTTGTGCTTGTGACTTTGGGTCAGGTTTCTTTTAAGTACCTTTGGGAGGAGCCATTGTTGCTGTTACTGTTGCCGCCACCACTGCATATGATTATTGTCACTGTTGTCAATAAATATCCTCAAACACCCTTGTTGAAACTTCATTTGCAGGCTGTTGCTCACCAAATTAAAGAAGTGAAAGGTCAACAGGCTTTGAATGGGTACGTTTGGTAGTTCTATAGGTTTTCCTTGTTTGTCTAGCTCGCATGCTTCTCAAATCTGCGCCTTGTTTGTATGCCCCCCCTTCTATATACCATGATTCAAGCCTTGAACAACATTTTTTCCCTGTTGTGTCTCAGTACCATCCAAGCTACCTGCATTTGACTGACACCACTCTGGAGTTCCACTATCACCTGCAGAAGTGGCCTGATTTGCTCTAATATGAATAGCTAAAGGCCTAATCAATAAACTGTCAAAATTCAGTGGATGGTTCCTTGATTAAGTTTCCATAACACTATTATTTGGGACTGGGCTCCTTTGAGGATTCCTTGCGCCTAATGCCATCCATGATACATGTCTTCCATCACTGATACCTGTCTTCCAATTCTGAGTCTGCGCATTTGTGTCAGCCTACTGATGTTCTCATGGTGCACTTCTCACCCACATACGTTGCTAGTATATTTGCTTATTTCCATTACTTGTTCAAGTGGCCTTCTTTGAATGAAATGGAAATGGCGGTTATGATAGGAGGAGAGCAAGGAAACATCAGGTGAAGCTTCATCGTGCGCTATCTTTTGTTATGCAAACTCTTTCATTTCAAGGCAATGGCTATTAATTGTCCATTCCTTTTACCGTTGGGTTTGGATAAATTTTACAGTTGAAGTAAGTTCACACGCCTTTCCTACGCTTGCACATTTTACACAATAGTAAGCTCACACACCTTGCCTTTGCTTGCACACTCTACAAGCATTCTATCAAGCAATTTATACGCCTACCACTTGCATTCGTTTGAGAGCTTTTAAGCGCCTTGGGTGTGATTTTTTTGTCATCTGCTAAATGCATTTATTTAAAATTAAGTTTAGTGCACTTAAGTTTTTTTGAATTCGGTTGTACATTACATTTGTTGATTATGTTCAATAGTGTTGTTCTTAACGCACAAGTGGACGCTACCAAAGATTGCTAAATACAGTTTCACACCTACCATTCACAATTATTTAAAGAAAACAAAAGATCTTTTAGAGACTTTTAAGCGCTTTTATGTACATGTACACTAGCATTAACTTGTAGGGGACAGTACTCGGTGTGATTCATTACTTTTACATCTTTTTAAAAAATTTATGTCTTTAAGGCAAAGCACTGCCAGTAGAATGTCTAATCTTGTGTGTAGGCAGAGGTTTATGTGAGTTGAATTTATTTGATTGAAGCTTGGAGGCCGCATCATATCCAACATAAGATCTTTTCTTTGCTGTTGAGAAACATCATCTGATGAAAATATTCGCTGGCCTAATTAATGGATCTGATTTCTGCACCATTTGAGCTTCCTCATTTATTGTGTCTGAGTGCCTCTTGTTGCTTTCTTTTGAAATTTGTATCTGAGTTCTTCTCATTGCTTCCATATCTTTTAAGATCTTTATGACTTGTGCATTGTGCTGTCAGAATTTTAAATTTGATTGGGAGCATCATCAAATTTGTCTTTGTTTGTTGGCAGCATTAAAGTGCAGAGCCATTAGTTCAAGATACTTTTTTTTCTATTGGGATTAAATCACGTTTCTTGCAGAAGAAAATCCTCATTATCAAGTTGCATTAGCATGTTGTTTCCCTTTTAATATATCTGAAGGAGCTAAAAAGATAGAGAATGCATCTGGTTAAGATTTGCAAATCAACTCAAGCACTGAGATTTGTGCAGATTTAATTCCATTTTGGCACAAACAGAGAGGCTATGGGCAAAGGTTGTGGAATTCAGTTTTACACCTGAAGCAATGGATAATACTAGAAAATGGGAAAGTGTCTTTTAGTGTGGAAATAAACTTTGTTGTGATATCATTGAACAAAAATTTTGAAGTTCCAGTTTTGTATCACTAATTGTATATTTATAAGGGTTACAGTACAGTGGATACAAGAAGCAATAGAAAGGTCATCTGTATCAGCTTATGTTTATCTATGACTATCAATTGTTTTTTATCTTGATTCTTTGAAATAAATCTTATTTCTAATAACCTCCTAATGTTTGCAGATTCCATCAAATGGGGAATCACTAATATGGTGGTGTCGAAAGATGGACAAAGCACAAGCAGTTGAAGAAAGTGAACATTGAACTTGAAAGAGCATTTTTAAATGCTTATTGTAATGAGTCTAGAGCATCCGTTCACTACTTTTATTTTCTATTTTAGACCAATTAAATCAATTTGGGTTTAAAATTAATCAGTGATTGATTTTTTTTCAAAGATGGGCTAAAACTGAACACTAGAAATCAACTAGTCTTTACTTTTAGGCTAAAAATTGAACAAACCAACTTCACATTTGATATTACATGATCCCACAAAGCTGGTTTACAATTTCTGGGAGGAAATTATTTTTGCTGAAATCACATATTTTTAGAAATTATAATGATTTAAGCCTTAAAAAGTTCCATTTAAAGCATTTCAATTGAAGAGGGTTTGATCAAACTACCTTAGATCAAACCCCCTTGGATAGAACCCCGCTAGTTTTAAACCATACCTATAATGGAGTCTCCTTTACACCTATCAAAATGCTGATAAAAAACCACTTTTGATTTACCTTTTGGGGGATCAAATGAATTTGCTTAAATTTTATTTTTTGTAAGTATGTATTCCTTATTATAAGCTTCCCAAAAAGTATAAATTTAAATAAATTTAATTTTATTATTATATTTATTTTTTATTTATGGTGAATGTAGGTTTTTCACCAAAAATCAAGCTCTTTGTTCTACACATGTGGATAAATAGCAGATTATGAATTTTTTTTGTTTGAAAAATATGAGTGCACCAGATATTGAAGTCCTTGAACCAACAAAAGAAATAAAATTGAATTTCGATACATACAAAAAAAGTTACGTGTTATACGATCGGGCTATGTCTGAATTGTAATTGGTTTGACTTCAAAACTTGATTAAAGAAAAAATATTTAATAAAAAAATATTTAACCAAGTGGAAGCACTAGATATCGAAGTTACAAATCTAAATTTGAAAGAATTAAAATTTTATCCTTCATGGAAAAAAAGTTATATGTTATACGGTGAGCGTCACTTTATAAAAATGTTGTTTTTTGAAAAAAAAAAAAGTTTTCAAGGGAGATGGAAAAAGAAGTGCAATCTGATACCAAAAAGTTTGAAAAAAATATATTTAGAATCTATAGACAAAATTTCATGAAACTCTAGTTTGCATCATCTTCAAATTCCTCACGGTTTAGCCAGATAGGTGCCTAAAAGTGAAGATTTAGAACTTTAAAAAAATTATTTCAGTGTCCAGTTTGGCCAAAAATTATAAACCACTATTGCTTTGAAGGATAAAATGAATGTGTATCTTTATTGTTTTGTAATTATTTACACAAAGTAATATCATCAAAAGACGTATGTGCTTCTCTCGCGCCTCACGGCGATCTTGAGAATCAAAAGGCTTTTGGTGACATTAAGTTGCGTAAATAATTGCCCATACACACTTCAGTTTGGGTTTAAAAATTGAACAAAACACTTTGCGAGTGTGAGTTAGGTATATCGCGTGTGTTCTCCCTTTGTTTCTAAATGAAGGTTGATCGAACTACGGATGTGCTTGCTCGCTATTGTTTACCTTTAGAGGGGCCTACCTAAGAGACACATCCGAAAGGAGAACTCGAAGGCGACTCCAAATGGTTTTTCATTCGGGTCGATATATAAATGGATAAGACTAAACTGTCAAGTCCTCATGGTATGTAGGCCTTAGCCGTACAGTGTCTTTTAGAACAGGGTACTACCATAAAAAGTATAAGAGCCCCTAGTAGGATTGATTAAAGCCTTTAGTGGCTAGTTGGACGCTTGCAAGGTGCCATGTCCCTGATGTCCTATCATTAAGAACCTTGTTTGTAGCAGCCAACCAGTCCATCCAACGAGTTTATCAAAGTGGTGCATTGGAACTTAGATTCCAAGAAGTTACTTGCCATGTCTGATCTTGGTTAAAATATAAAGGTTAAGACTTCATTCTTAACATACCTTTATTTTTTTTCCCTTGGTTGCATGTAAAATCATCTCTTCTACTACGAAGGGCATGAGGAAAGCCCACCAAGAAAAACATACCAATTGAGCTAGGATGTTATATTGCTTGTGATTCAGTTTGAAAACACAGTGCTTTGATTGAAAACATTGGAAAACCAACATTCAACATGAGCATCAAATCTCAAACCCTTTAGGAGAAGCGAATATCCTTGAACAAATTCACATGTTATTGCTTGCCCTTGGGATTCATATCCTTAGAGGCTTCTAAGCATTTGGATTTCATCTCAATTTTCTCCTACTGAGGTCAACAATAGGTAACTCTTACCTCAAATTTCCTTGGTTTTCGCATAATACGCTTTGTGGGATAATGGGAAAGTTGAGAAATTAGACATCTAGATTCAAAATCTAATCGAGTGTGTTTGTGGTAAAAAGAATCCACTAAGCAAAGATTAAATCAATTGGACCCCACATATGTGCTTGGCATCTTTTGGTCATATGGTTTCCATGCAAACATTGATCTTTTGATTTTGAATTACTTTTAGAGAAAGACATGTTCTTCACTATTTTGGTCTCGAAAACAAGTCCTTCCTAGGTTCATTTAGGATCAAATCAAACATTTCATCCATCCCAAATATCTATCAGAATCCATCCCACAAACAACTTTAGAGCTTTGGAAACATCATTATCTAGACTTGGTTACATCCTTAAATCAAAGTCATTTGTTTAGTTAGGTGTGTGGGAATGCATCCTTTCTCATACATTTAATTGAATCAGCAATCCTTTGAACAATTTCATCCTAAAATCACATCCAACATCTTAGGGTTTACAAGTTCATTATCCAATCCAACCAATCAGAATCAAACCCTAAGTCTAGCATTGATCCAAAGTCCCTAAATGTTCAACACTCATATCATTCACCCCTTTCATCCTTCATCTCGTCATTGGTCCTAAGAACCTTAGAGGTCACTTTTACAACAAGGTCAAAACACAAGAGGAACATGGAATACAAACTTGATCCATACATCATGAGTAATCCAAGTCAACTAAGCTATCAAATCCTTATAACGCCGATTGATTATCAATACTCACATCTATACAAACCATACATGGGATCATTACCTTCGACAAATGTCAATAGTGCAATAAATGTGAGTATGCCCAAATCGAAGTGTGGGACACCTTTCCAAATGGTAGATTTAAATCCAAATCCAAACCTACAAATCCACCAACCTAACAATCAATGCAAGAGCCTTCAATTGAACAATGTCATCCCACCAAATCCCTACATGCCAAATGAGAATGTACCAAGTACAAGTTTTCCAAACATGAATCCGGAAAACTTTGGGATAAATATGTTTGCAAATCACACAAATGTTGTTCAAAGTCCAAACAAGATGTCAATGACTCCGTGTATTAATCCAAGTCAAGGTAACACCAAGCAAAATCAAAGTTACCTAAATCAAGGCAATGTGATTCCCAACATCAACAATGTTCAATTTCAACCTATCATGCCAAATATGAACATCATCCCAAATCAGAACATTGTCCAAAATCAATTTGTCCATGATCCCATTCAAAAACCACAAGTATACATCCCAAATCTGCTTGAACAAAAGCCAAATCAAGGGAGTCAAAATAAAAATTAAGATCAAATTTCGCTAGAGCAACTTGCTTCACACGCCAAAGTAATTGAATTATTGAGCCAAGAGATGTCTTCTCTCCAAAATCAATGCATTCCTCCATTGGTTGAACCATGTCATCAAAGCATCGAGTTATGTCCACAACTGCATCAAGAAAAACATCTCCAATGGCAAGAAGTCGGATATCAAGATCAACAACATCAACAACAAACCCAATCAACACATCTCACATATCAATCACCACATCTCCAAAATCGATCACCACAAGGTCAATTTAAAGTGAAAATCTCACAAGGAAACAAGCGAAAATACACACCACTTGGGAGACCAATCGAATTAGTCCTGCAAAAATTGGTACAAGAAAATATCATCAAAATCCCCGTTTATGTGAACTATCAAGAACCAACCATAAAACTGCCAGGGTATAATGAGAAGCACCTTTGTGATTATCATATAATAAAGGGACACAAAACATTAGATTGTGTTCGACTCAAAAAACTCATCCAAGACCTGATTAATCAGAAGATAATCACTATTGGGGAAAATGATAGCATTGGCAATCTCTCCATCACAACTATTGAGAACAAGGAGCAAGATCAATCCATCATTGAGCACCTTGAAGTTGTCCCTACTTCATCCAATAATCAAATCAACATATGTCAACAGTCACTTTTCAATCATGATCAAAATCTACCAACCAACAATGATCCAATTCAAGAAATGTCAACTTCATTTGACCCTATGGTTGAAGACATTGGAAATCCCTCCAACATAATTGTTGAAAACAATGATCAAGATCTCTCCATCGACAAGCACCTTGAAGATGTTTCCACCCCACCCGATGATCAACTCACCATACATCCAGAGCCACTTTTTAGTGATCTATTTCAAGGAGTGTTAGAATTATTTGATTCTATTGACATAATGCATGATCCATCGACCAATGATCATATTGAAAATGTCTCTACATCACCTTATGAGTTAGAGGACATATCTCAAAATTTTATTCCAAAGCATGATCAAAATATTTCACCAAAGTCTAGCAATGGTCCTTTCCAAGATATGTTGACATCCTTTGACCTTCTAGTTACAGATATTGAAGGAACCCTCAACTCGACATTTGATCCAAGTCCACTCGAAAATAAAGAGGATATTGAGCCACTTACCATGACTAATGACGATATCCAAGAACCCTTTCTAAGGAATCCATCCTTTGAAATTGGCCCATGTCGAGAACTTGATCCAAAGCATGTCAAAGGTGATTCCAAAATTATTCAAGATCAAGAATTTGTATCTCCAAGATACTACAATGATGTAATGGACACTCTCCTATCTATAAAAGATGTCACAAATGATGATCACATCCATACGCACATACTCCTCCATCTACCCATGAGATGCTTTCTGTGGATGGACATGTAGATGATCTTCATCTAGAACAAGATTATGTTACACAAAAAGAGCATATTATTAATTCCTACAGTCAAACTGATTTATCAACATCAAGATCAAATATATCCCAAATTCATATTGAGGACATCAGGTATGCAGATATCCAGCATTACCCACTCAAGGAAACAAGTCAAACAGAATAGTATAATCCAGAGTTAGTAGAACAACAAATTGAAACATCATCTATAGTGGTCATTTATCAGAGAATGCATTCTAAACAAGAGTTCTTGGAACAAGCGGAATCAAAGCATGAAGGTACTACTACCACCATACTGGGGGAAACTTCATCTCAAGCAAATGTCAACATAGGGAGCACGAAGAGTCCTTATGATGAAACTAATGTCAATACTACAACCAGTCGCGTCACGAATCTTCATCCACCCATCACCCCATCCACAAATTGGGACCAACATCAAAAGAAAGAATTGAATCAAAGTACGCAAAATGTTATCAAAGAAAAAGAAGTTGGAAAGCATAATGACAACAACACACATGGATACTCAAAGAATACAAAGAAATATCATCCCTAACCCACTACCAAAAGAAACCATGTAAGGCCAAAAGGGGAAAAGTATCCATCAAAGATGTCCACAAAAAAAAAGCAAGCTTTTCAAGAAATGTACAAAGTATGTCAAGCATTTGGTCCTAATTCCATGCACACTTTCGTATCCACCTATCATTCCTCATCTTCCCAAGTTTGAGAGTCAAAGGTTCCAAACTATCAACCAATCCATCTCTATCCTCAAACATACTCCATCCATGCCTCCCACGATGATATATTCAGTTCCTCACAATGACCAATGTATTGAAATGACCCTTCATCATAAGGATTTAGTAATTCTATCACTCTGCAGGTAATGTGACTGCGGGAGTGAACTCCCCGTATCACAAGTGGCAGATCTGCAACCGTGCTGTATCATCTAAGTGCACGATCTTAGCAGTGAAGTTTCAAGCAGATATCGAAGGGTAATATTATGACAAGGGCATCCACATCGCTAAATAATTCCAGACCAGCATGAGCTTAAAATCTTCAAAACCAAAAATCAAAAAATTATGAAAATCAAAAATCAAAAAAAGGATTGGAAAAACAGTAAAGAGAAAAAAAAAAATCGTCCTCTAGTGAAAACCACTACGGTGGTGCTTTAGACAGGTACCATGATGAAAACCTGGTAAACAGGCGTCATGTGTAGAATCGAGCATCTACGTGCACCACTTCAGATGAAAGCATCTCATCCCATCCGTAATAAATCCAGTATTCCATCCATCTTATCCGTAATAAATCCATTCATCCATAAACCATGTATCCAATCCATTTTCATCCATGTGCATATATCTACATCCATCATCCGAGTTATCTTGATCTTGATGAAAGTTTGGGGCACACGTTAGACTTGCTTATGGTAAACATCTTGACATGGTTCATTTTCATTGATCCTATCTTATCCAACATTATCTGAGCCATGAAGCATTATCCAATGAACATTCTTTATCTGGACACGTTATCTTATTGCAAGATAATCCTTGGTATCCTTTGCGTGCTTACCATATCAATCCATCCATACACCTATCTGAACATCCACCCATAACATTCCATACATTGCTAGACATTGGGGGCAGATATTTACATCTTGCTTTGGGAATAAATCTCGATCTATATCCTCCAACTTATGTGGTGATCCAAACATTGGAAAACATGAAATCAAATTGGTCAAACCATTTATGATCCAAAATCCAAATCACTAGCCCATGGCACATTTTGACGAGAAGATGTTCCTTATCCAGTTTTATCTTCAATCAAACATCAATCCAAACAATCAATATCAGTCGCATCTAAGTTGCACCTCGAACATCACATCAAATCATTCGAACAACTTTTGTTCCAAATCAAGCTTCTTCAATCCTGATCAATCAATCCTTACATTGTTGTGCATCCTCAACAATGTTATCGTCATCAATCCTGATCAATCAATCCTTGCATTGTTGTGCATCCTCAACAATGTTATCGTCATCAATCCTGAACAATCAATCCTTGCATTGTTGTGCATCCTCATCAATGTTATCATCCTCAATCTTAATCAATCAAATCCTTG
>VDFB02010056.1:19926-81771 GCA_007258455.2 Sequoia sempervirens
AAAAATTATTTGACTATAGTTTTTTATAAAATTTATTTTATAATTTAGTTGTGGATAAAATGTTGAAAAATGAATTTAAATGGGACATTGCTCTTTATATAGTAAATTTGATTATTTTCCCTTCAATTTTTTTTATTGTGTATTTACAACTTGAAACTTTAGTGCATGGATTTTTCTAGTGCATCATATTTTTTCAAATTTTTAATAAATTTTAGTATTTTTCTTAACAAGATAATCAAACCTTATATTTTGGTGTGAAGGCGCTCATCGATCCCAGCTCAACTTTGATGTTGAAGGTCGCGTTTCAGGAGTCGCTCATTGATCCTGGCTTGGCTTTGGTGTTGAAGGTCGTGTTTCAGGTGGGAAAACAGTTGAAGAGTTTGTTTCAGGCTATAATAGCAAGCTATGCACTTTAAGTGGGGTCATGTTTGGTACTCGACTACAAAATGGAGTATCATCCATGAAATTATAGAGCCTCAATTGTTGTTCACCCATGGAAGCTACCCTATTTAGGGTGCATTAAGAAGGAGCATTTACAACAGGCATTTAAGGTAAATTATCCTACAATTCTCAGTTGTATCAAGTCATTAATAGGAGAGGAAATCCCGCATACTAAATCTTAGAGAATCATCTTTCCTATAAATCTCTTGTCGATTTTCATTTCCAATGTGTTGACTTTAGTGCAAAACTTCAATTTGAATCAGTCTATTGCAAACAAGGTAGTGAACGAAGTCTATCTGGAAGATAATGCTTTGTTGAAGAGCATTCAAGCATATGATTTCACTCAAGGTGAGGGATTTGTTGGTGGTTTGTATCCAAGGCATTACCTTATGCATAAACAAAGATATGTTGATGTGTATGATGGTATGAATTTATCTATGCTCAGAGACTCCTCGAGTTACTTGTATATAGCACTCAATAGGCACCATTTTGAGTTTGACATGGATGAAATTGACAAATTCAAGAAAAAAAACCATGCCATTTCAATTATCATGACACATGACTCTCCACAAGGCCTACAAATAAGCACTACACCACCAATTCGTAGAGCAATCAGGGATAATCGTCAAGTGCCAAACATCAACATAATGGTGCATTCTCAAGCTTTAGCAGCAAACCAGGTGCATGTGGTAGCTCAAGAGGAATAGAGTAAAAATTAAGTACAATTTTCTCATAGGGGTAGTTAGTAACTCCATGGTTGTAATCTTTTTTGTTTAAGTTGACAATATTACAGAATATGGATGCATAATATAGGGTGGTAGGGTTTAACGTATAAGGGTATGAAGTTGTAGGTAGCAGTAAAATTGTATGGGGGAAAACTCAGGTTTTGGATGTAATTTTGTTTGGGCAGCTAGGTAGATAAAAATATTTCTAAGTTTTTGATCCAATTTGTAGAATAGACACTCTTGCCTTCTATGGTAAATATGTAGTTATCTATTATGATTATTAATATAATATACAAACACCTAGCCTTTTGCTGAAAAAAAATAAATTAAACTATTTAAAAATATATATTTTTATAAACTACACTTATCGATCTACAATAAGGTATATTTATATTTAAAAAAAATTATTTACATGAGTAAGAGTTGTTGAAACATTAAGATTTTTGAATAGTTTTACTTTTTTTGGTAAATTGGTCTCAAAGTGGTGCTACACATGCATTTAGTGAATAATTTTAGTTGGAAAAGTTGTGAGTATATCTAACCTAGTTAGGATGAATCTAGTTAGATCATATGTTTGACCAAAATCATTTTTTAGTTAGAAATGCATACATTCACTTGTGTTGATAAGTTGGTCAAAAGTGTGACAAAACTATGTACTTTTACGCCTTAGCTAAATGACAACTTTTAGTTTACATGTACTCATTATGTTAAATGCATAAATGCCAATATTTATGCAATATAATTATTTTTATCCAATATAAATATGAAAACCATTTTTAAAAAATAAATCAATTAATAAAGTTGAAATTGAACCTTAGGAGGTATCAAACAAATTAAGAGGAGTTGAAGGGTAAGTGTGAATCAAGGAATGATCTAAATGATATGAATTTTAAAACAACCTATATATTTAAAATTTTAAAATAGTAATTTAAAAAATATATATTTTTATAATTTTTGTATGGATATTTTAGGTTTTTGGGAGATAATAAGATAAAAATGAGAGTGTTGTTTTGTTTGATTAATACTTAAAAGTATTAATACAAATTTTCAAGAATAACTTAGAATCTAACCTTCATGAAATTGAAAGTTGATCTCTAAATTTCTCTTAATATAATACTTAATATTAAACAAGTTCTAAAAAATATAAAATTTATTACCACTTTGATGATAGATGTCCACACTACTCATTGATTTTAGTACAAACAGAACAACCTATCTCATTAATTTATATTTTATTCCATGCAAACACTCTTTGTATAGATCCTAGTTGAGAAGTGGTTCCTTGAGATTCTTTAGGAGAAAGATCATATGATCATATGCCCACTTAGTTAATAAAATGGAAGATAATATCTAATTCTAAATCGTAAAAGATTGTACGTACAAGTTACAACACAGCCCTTAAGATCAAAACTTATGTGCATTTGGATTAAACTACCCTACATTGAGAAAAAAATAGTGGAGTCTAAACTACCGAGCAAAAGTTAATTGCAGTGCGGACAACTCCCACACATTTACATACACCAACATCCTGGCTTTATTAAAAAAGTAAAAACAAAGAACTGTCTTGGGACAGAGAATACGTTCGTTATGCATGTACAAACCAGTTAAAAATGTCTATTGCACTGAACTTGTCAAAAAGTTGATCATAATCAGAGGCTGAAAATACAGGGGATTTTATATTGATTTGTGCCAGTAAATATAAAAATGTATTGAAAATTTTACAAGAATGTTATGATCCCGACGACAGATGGAAAGGAAGTCAATCATCAAGCCAATCCAAACTGAAATGTGCTTCCACGATTTCAACTCTAAGCTCCGGAATAGAGATGTTCTTGGCCCGCAACCACTGATTCCCAATCTTCTCATCACAGGTGACAAGCTTCAGAGAACTTAGTTCACAAACAGTTGAAGGTAACTTCGTCAAACGAGAACACTCTCTCATATCAATTTCCCTCAACTTTTTCAGTTGTCCTATTTCCTTTGGAAGTTCTTTCAAACCCTCGCATACTGAAATGTCTAGATATTCCAGCTGTCTAAGTTTCCCAATTGATGCAGGAAGCTCCTTCAGGCGTGGTAATGCAGATAACCTTAACATTCTTAGATAGCTCATATTTCCAAAATCATTTGGTAAATTCTGAAGCAGATGGCAGTTGGTAATAGACCACGACAGAATGGAGCGCATATTGCAGACACCAGGGGGTAACTCCTCCAAATCACTGCTATGGTCCAGGTTAAAATCTTGGAGCTTGGTGAATGTGGATATATTTCCAAATCCTTCACATAAGCTCAGTGATAGCTTCTCTAAGTTCTGCAGTGCTTCAATGCTCTGTTTCTCAACAAGGGGTGAAATCGACCTCTCAAAGCGGACACTTTTGAGTTGAGAGAGTGAAGATAAGCTATCTAGACCTTTGACTGTTGCCTTCTTTGTACCGCAATTGGATACCATCAGAAATTTCAGTTTTTTCATGGATTTCACAAATGGGGGAAGAAAGTAATCTGTCGAAGTAAAGAGTAACAACAGAGCCTCTGTTTCGGGGAAAGCCATATCGTACCAGTGATTTTCCTCCATAGGGCCTGCATGATAAATTTCAAAGGAAATCCAATTAGATTGGGCATTAATTATGACCACTGGTTACATATGCTAAATTCTCATCATATTGAAGTTTAATCCAGGAATGAAAATATGTAAGAGAAAAGAGTGCTTGTATTTGAGATGCAGACAAGAAGATTTGTTAATGTTACACTGAAAAAAAAAAAAAAGAGAATTGAAGACAGTAGTATTGCATATTGCTGCTTATTAGGAAGGAGGACGTTTAGAGCATCCAAAAAAAAAAGAAGATATTTTTGAATAGTTTACATAGTCTGCCGAGTTTATTCACTGAAAAAGCGATTAGAATAGCAATGCCATAGTTCTAGTTTTTCAGTGCCAATTAGAAACAGATTTCATGCACATGCCAGCCAAGTGTAGATTCTTTAAGACACAATAAACATTGACAACAAACAGAAACAGAGAACACACTTCTGTTTTTTTTACACGAACACACGGTTTCTAACTTTTTATTTTTCTGATAATTAAATCATATATATGACTTCTCTTTATAGAAGTTTTTCATTACAATTTCAAACAATTTATATATGACCTCTTCTTATATAAGTTTTTCATTACAATTTCTTTTAGACAATTTATCATGTATATTACATGTAGATTAAAACTCATACAAATTCTATATTTAGAAACACTATTTTTATCTCCATACATGATTATAATTGTTTCCCAACTTTCTTGTCATGTAAACTAGGAGAAGCACTGTAGATGGATATGAGACTCATGCATCGCTTTCCAACACCAAATTGGTTACTTATTTAAAATAATGATGCAAACCTTTCTATGGGGAAAATTATGTTTGAAATTCAATTCTATTCTACAATTTGATATCAAAGATGAACAGTAAAATACTGGTTATTCTTTAAAAGAAATGCTTTTGACCAAAATGCAGCTCCTGGAGACCGGAAAGAATCCTTATACTTGGCCAGCCGCCGGTCTCCGCCAGTCCTTCCAGCCAGCGACCAATCCCAGCCGGAACTGGCGGTTCAGTTCCTGGCGGTTAACCTGGCAGCGGTCTTCCTCCTCCACGCATTGATGGCCTTCAGCGCGGTCAGCGCCGCCAGATGTTAAACTGGCTAAAGGAAATGAAATATACTGCTCCTTCAGCCGCTGGTGCTGCCCAGCGCCCGTCTGGTCAGTAGTCGCAGCACCCGTTCGAAGTCCTCCGGAACAGCGTCCAGCCCGAAGTAGTGCACTGGTCAGTATCTCTGCCCTGAAACGCATCTCTGCCCGAAAGTCAGCTTCGGAATGCCCGGCGAATCGGCAACGAAGCGGTTCGAGTAGCGATCTTCAGCCTTCCAGCCCTCTCAATCGCCCGGTTCGCGTTTCCGCGCTTTGTACCGGTTCGAAAGGCAATTTGTTCGGCCCCAGCAGCGCTATCTTCAGCGCCATCCAGAAATCCGTCCTTTTGCCAGTTCCACAACCGCAACATGTTTAGCCCCATCTCCTGCCCGCCAAAATGAAAGAAAGCATCGTCTCCAGCAAGTCTCTGTGTTGACTTTCTAGCATTTTTAGAATCTCGGATGACTCGAAGATTATCTGTACATTTTGATTGTTCTCGGTAATCTTTTCAGCAGAAGCCGGAGGTATTATCTGACATTCCAGCCTGGTGTATTTTCCTTCCAGCTAATTTCTCCCACATAGTCTCTAATATTCCTTTTAGGTTTGGGGATTGGGAGACAGTGATAAAAATCACATTGTTGTCAAAATAATCTGGAATCCATGAAAAAACAAGTGTATTTTAGACTAAATATCTTAACATGCATGAAAGGATGTCCTTAAACCTGAAACAGAGTAGCATAGCACCTCCTATGATATAATACAGATTCTACATGCAAGTAATGTAACAAAGAAGAAACTTTAGAAAGCCCAGAAATTAAAAATAGAATGGCTTTTCTAGATAAATGATTAAAACATTCAGGAAAGCATGAAAAGAATTTACAGGGGATATCACCTTTAATTTGCAGATCATTGCTTAGAGCCAATGCGAGAGTAGTCTTCCCACCACCTCCCATACAATGAACGCCAACGACCGACACCTCGTTTCGGAACAAAAGCCTCTTCAAATCCCAAATACGTTTCTCCAACCCCACGTAAAACCGAGTCTTTGCAGGAAAATTATCATCATGAGAGTGCGTGCAATCATTCACCATTTCAGAACTGTAAATAAAATCTGAAGCCAGTTGTTGAAACTCTTACAAACGGTTAATTTCGTTCCAATTTGAAGCATACTGCTAATTGATTTCTTGTCTTTTTAAAGCTAGGTATTGATTGTACATGTCTTCTTTATATAAGAAATTGAAGCGGCCATAAACCGTGTCGGTTTTAATTGAAAAGGAGATATACGCGCGCGAAATTGTCAGTGGTAAGTTTGCTTGCAGCTCAAGCTCCATCGTCGCTTCGGAGACAAGTCTCGTAAAATTATATCTGTTCCCTTCGCAGCCGGTGGCTTTGGAGCATACTCGAAGCTTCCGTTCATCAGCAGCCCTGTCCAAAGTACACAACAATAATTTATCATTTATTGTAATGTCTAACGATGCAAATCCTATAATTACAGTACTTTTTCAACGGAAAATGAGTGTATCAGAAGCTTGGCCTTTTTAATGGGAGATACCGAACTGAAGCAGCAAACGATTAAGAGAAATGAACTACAGAAAATAAGAATTTTAACTTTTTTGAACGGAGTGGAGTCCAGGTAGATTTGTGGGATTGCTGTATCCTGCTGGGTTATTTCCTCCTTATTTCCCTGTTTCACAAATAGAAATTGGATTCAAATGAACTCCCGTTTGAAGGCCCTTTTGTTTCTATTCCTGCTCATTTTGTTCCATACGTCTGTCTTTTCCGCACTCCAAGCCAAGCTGGCTATAATCTTCTTTTCCCGTAGTCTTTTAATTTCCGTTGCGCTTTAGCACGCTTTTAACGTCTTTTAGAAAAAAATCTTAGAAAAAAAAAAACCTACAAAAACATGACCATTCTGTTGATGTCTTTATTTGAATATATATGTTGTATGATTTAAAAAAAAAAATTAATTAGAAAAATTAATAAAAAATTAAAAAATGTCTTTTTAGTATCAATGTTAATGATTAATGTTAAATAATTATGAATTGATTTTATTTCTAATTTTAAATTGTATAATATAGAAAACATTATTTTAAAAATATTATAAAGTATAACAAATCAATTGTTAACAAATATTAAAAAATGAAATAACTTATATTTTAAAATTAAAATATATATTTGAAACTATATATAAAATATATAAAAATATTTTATATTTATGTTATTATTTATGAGTACATTTTTTTAATATAAAGACAAAAATATACATATTAAAACAACAACTAATTATAGGGTCTATCAATTTAAAAAAAGATTTTTTACACATCAATTTAAAAGAACTCTGAAAATTAAGATGGACTGAGGATAAGAAAATCATTACAAGATGAGGAACCTTCCAAACCCCATAGACAAGGTATAAGCCCTTGTACCCTAAAGATTGTTCACCTTGGAGTATCAGAAGTAATGTTTTCATTTAGATAAAAAAGAAAGTCAATTGAAAGACACCTTAAGAACTAAAACTTCAAGAAGCACACTAGTAGGAATCAAGAATCAAGAAAGATATTCTAGTCAGGATTCACTAAATCAATAAAGACTGCTCAAATCCCAAATAGAACAACCTGATTTCCTTCCCTTCTAGTATAATTTCATCATATATACATGCCTTGAAATAAGAGTTGCTTACATAAAGATTATTTATGCCCATGTGTAATTACTAGGAGTCATTTTTTTATAATTTCATCATATATACATGTCAAATTAGTATGAACCTTTAGTATCTTATGTTTCTTTAAACAAATTAGATTTCAACAAGTTGATACAAGCACATACTACTACTCTTGAAAGCGGAAATAGACATAGTTTAATTTCCATCATATTAACCCTTAGAGAAAAGATAATGTAGTTTGCAAATATAGGAAAAATTTGATAGCATAATGACATGCAAATTAATATTTCAAGAATGAGAAAGAAGAAGAATAGAAGAAATATAGACAAAAGAGAAAGAACAATGATATACGTGAGAAAAACCCTTTCAAGTAAAGAACCCCACACTCGAAAGCATCAAACCAATGTATTAATCTACAACAAAAAAAATTACAATACACTTGTAAGCTCAAAGCCTTAACATGGGGATTACATCTTTGCTCTTCTAGAGGAAATCTGACAGCATAACCCTACAATGAAAAATTCTCCTCACTCACAAATCTTCAAGAAAGCTCATATTTTTAGAGCACCAAGATAGATGCCTAAAATTGTCATATGTCAACATCCTCTTCACTAATCAAGTGTGCATGCAACAACTAAAATTTCCAAAATATAACTACACCTCCAAAGATCTCACATTTCTTTCAAACTCAACATCAAATAAAAATTTCCTTCATGTACAACTCCACTTATAATAGCAACTATCCACCTCCAACTCTTTCTTGAGTTATCTTCAACAAATAAAGCTCATAAATAATAAAATAATTAACATGCTAGTAAAAAAGCAAAGGTTGAGACACCTTCTTCCCAACATTCTCCCACTTGTTGAACACCTATGAAGAGCCAATGGAAAAACAAGATTTTAACTGCTAGGAGTTGATCAATGAAACAACATCATTAAAACAATCCATGAAACCACATGAAGCTCTAGCATGCTCTCGTGCACTAACAAGATAACTATAACAACATCCAAGATGTCCACCATATCAAGCAAGAACTCCTATCATCTTCCAAAATGCCACCAATGGAAGAAAAGGAATAAGCCAAGGTGAAGATGCACCAATCCAAAGAACACAAGCATCAAATCCAAGTGAGAAAAAAGGCTATAGGCTACTATTACAACTCCATTGTGCTCATGAGCTTTATAGAAGAAACAATGTACCCAACTTCAAACACATTACTAGACCACAACTTTGAAGTCTAAACTTCATCCAAGAATAAGATCAAACATAAATGTTCCAAAAAAAGTTAGAACAACAATCACAAGTGATTGTTTACATGCAACTTAAACACCCACATGATTGGAAAAAGCAACCATAGAAACTTCTAATCCATCCAATCATCAATATCTCAAAGGTATCCAAAACATTAGTAGAACTTATGCCAACAACATATATCCAACACATAAACTACAATCAAAATCTCCATGTGTCAAACTTGTCAATGAAGATCGCACACACAAGAATTCCCACTACATTAGTAATTCCAAATATAAAAAATAGACCATGGCATACGAAGTCTACCAATCAACAATTATATTGAGGTGAGACAAATATTTCAACCATGTAATAGCAAAGAACAATCATAATGATCTACACATGCAACACAAAACTGTTACAAAATCTCTGAGAACATGTCACCATAACACTCCCAATTCCACCACACTGAACCATGTGAACATGAACCTCTAAGAAGCCATAGAGCAAAGAGAAAACCTATAATCATATCCCAATCATTTCCTTTCATCAACACCTCAAAGTGTCAATTTGTGCCAAATAAGATCTCCTTCACAACCTTAAAGAAAAGCCTCAATAGCACCCAAAAACTCAATCTCATTAGATCAAACATAACATATATATCTCATGTTACCAAAATGGATGTAAGCCTCTCTAAACAAGGAAGATCAAACTCAAAACATTCCCATATTAGGAAATCAACACAATAATATATCTCAAAAAATTATCATGAATCAAATCAAATACCCAAGGAGATTTAAAAATGTTGAACACTCCTAAAAATGAATCCTCCAAAACTAGAAAGTATCACTCAAGATCCATCTCTATGAGAAGACAAAGCATAAAACATGATATATTTGAAAACAAAATGGGCTATACCTTTCAAATGATTATTTTCCATGTAGACCAAGAGTAGGGAATGAGATTGCTACTCTAGGATATACCAAGTTTCATATCACTTCATCCAAGAACAACCTCCTCACAGGTCCATCATGAACTAATGCCTATATCCAGGTGAAAGGCTCCTTGAACTTTCTACTGAAAACACAACTGACTCCCCAAAGTCTCCAAGTATTCATGAGCATCTACAACTAATCAATCCATGTTGAACTTCAAATATAACACTGCACTCACATGATTTACTCTCAAACACACGACCAAGGCACTCAATACCAAAAGAACTAACTAGACCACTATCAAAACTCCAACCATGGAATCAAGAACCCAAACATGACATCATGATCTAACCATCTCCTCTTAGGAGATCACATGCAATAATGCATACATCATAGTCTCAAGAGAACTTGTATCATGTCAATACTCAAATTAGTATATAGAGAAAACTATGACATAATACCAAACATACTCTAAACCAAGAATCAACATCTCTAATCACATGAAGATAACCATCTCCTGATAATGAATTAAAAATTTCAAAGAAATCTCACTGCAACAACAAGATCCAAGATCTCCTCCATGACACTAACAACAACTACCGAAGAACATCCATCAAAAAGTGATGAATATACATCACTTCCAAAGCTCTCATTAAATCGTGATACTAAGCTCTCCATGTCATAATGATAACCATATCCTAAATGAAGATCCTCCATGGCTTTGACACAATAAAATGCAATATTGACAACACCAAATAATAATTAGAACCAAGATCTCTAAGCCAAGAAGATTAACAACATGATAGAAGTCCCATAACTAACTATCTAGGCACTCAAAATCATTAATCCTCTCATCTCAATGCAACATACCAATGCATTAATGACCACAAAAAATGCCAACTAAAAAATTTTGCATCAAAACTGAAACAATCTCGTGGATATAGACAATCCACATCCAAGTCATCCCATTGCAGCTAATGGGTAGCTAATCCAAAAACTGCATAACTCGTAGATCCATAACCAATGAAACATGCAAACTTATCATCACATCATTAACATACAAAACTGAGATATCAAAGAAGATAACATGTAGATTTCAATACTCAAACACTAGATCATCAACATACCCAATTTTCCAAACAGATCCATAACTAAGTACCATGGTCAAAGAACTAATCAAGCATTCCTACAAATCTGCACGAATTCATATCTATGCAAATCTAAATCCACTAAAACATATAGAATAATAGATCATCACATATCTCATTTGAACAAGTGAATACTCCATATCTACACAAACCCGCAACTTTTAGAACATAGGAAAACTGTAAAACCTTTAGAGGAAATATGTTGTCTAGAAGCTTATAAATATATGAAATGTACCAACTTCACAACCACCATCAAATCACCAATGGTAAAAGATATATCAAAATTTCTTCAATGAGAAAGCTAAAAATCTCCTCATAACATGCATGAAGCATACATGCAAACTTGCAACTATCTTGCATCTAGAAACAACCCAAGGGAATCATAATCTAGAAAATAGTTCATTTTCAAATTTGCAAAACCACAATTTTTGGTTAACCATGTAAAAAATACAAAACTACTATGTTTATAGACACACAAGAAAAGGGTAAGTGCACTAAGATGGTGCACAAAAAGGGGGTCAAAAGTGGCCACTTTTATTTTGAAATTGTCTAAACCTAAACTTGGAGGAGTAATTTGAGATTCATGTGTTGAATGCACAAGACAACTGAGAGGGGGGGTTGAATCAATTGCTCATTAAAACATCAAACCCTCATTAACATTTAGATCCACATTAACCAGGTTATTAGCCTTTAATATGTTAGAGTGATTTAACATGAAATCAAATTATAGAAACTGAGAACACAACAACACCAAACACCAGATTTATGTGGAAAACTTAAGAAGGGAAAACCACGATGAGGATTAGCTCACAATATAAAGTAATTGCAACACCAGATACAATAGGCTCACTGCTAGAGGGCTCACTGCCCAAAAGAAAATAAGGGCTCACTGTCAATGGCTCACTGCCAAATTACGAAAAAGAAGAAAGGATATTGTTACAGAGACTTAAAAATGTCTTGAATGATACTACACACTTGAATCCGATATACTAACATCATTTCATCTTAAAATCCATCCTCCTTTCGCTTATTTGATTAAATTAACCTAGTTAATTAATCTAAGGCCTCATGTTCATCTATTAATCTAATTAACCTAATTAGGTTAATTCACTCGCCATCATATTCACCTTTCATCTTGTCTAATCAAATAATGCAAAATATTTAATTAAATCCTTCTTGTATCTTCTTATTTAATTAAATAAATCCTAGTTATCCTAGTTATTTAATTAAATATCCTAATCCCACCCCTTTCATTAAATAAATAAATTATTTAATGCTAAATCCTAAATTCCTCCAAAAGGGAATATTCCTATGGAATATCCCTCCTTTTTGCACATTAAAACTTTGTTTTAATTTGCTAAATGCTAATTTTCCTCATCCACTTGCATGAGAATATTCTTTAAGAATATTCTCCCTTGAACACTCATTCAAAAAAGAGAATATTCTTCTCTATAACAAACTTTCAACAAACTTCTTGAGCAAGTTTTGAAAGTGTGCTTCTTTGCATGATTGTGAGACCTTGATTAAATATCAACTTGCATTCTCAAACCTTGATGGGAATGTATCTTTCAATCTTGACCATTGGTTTCACATTGCCTATTCTATAAATAGACGAATAAGGATCCATCTTTTGATAGAAAACTTATGCTATTGAAAGTCACACCCATTTGCACTCATGTTTTACATTTGATAAGCATTTTAGGTTAATTTTCATGTATTATTAGCTTAGCATCCATTAATAGATTCCATGGTAACTTAGTTGCATTCATTTAGTATATTTTGGAATCTAGGGCTTGCATCTTTGAATCTTGAACACATTTAGAATAGGTTGGCATACACTTACATCAAACATCTTACCTTTTATCATGCTTTCGTTCATCTTTTTCACCAGTTCCCATTGATTTTAATCAATAAAATTGATTGAAAAGGCTCATATTATCCGAGGGATTGGGAAAGTGTCACCATTCCGCATCAATGTGACACCACTCCCCCAATAGGATAAGATTCAATGTCTTAGAATAGATTTTTGTCAAGCCTTCATGTTTTAGAATGTTAGTTTTAATGGCTTCTTCGCTTTTATTGATATTGAATATCTTATTGGGATTGATGCTTAGTGGATTAAATATGCCTCGAATCCATATGGATTAAGTGTAGTTAACCTATACTATGTCATTGGTCATAGTTATAATGAGAAATCCATCTCACAACAATAGAAAAGTTCCACCGCTGCACCACCTCGATACATTTGCACTCTCTCTAAAGAATGTAGACACCTTCTACACACTGCTTCTAGTAGTCGTAATTG
Source organism: Sequoia sempervirens (assembly GCA_007258455.2). NCBI lineage: Eukaryota > Viridiplantae > Streptophyta > Pinopsida > Cupressales > Cupressaceae > Sequoia > Sequoia sempervirens. The sequence goes on from VDFB02010056.1 coordinate 33,044, forward strand.
TTAAAGCTTGCATTGCACTTTACACTTTCGCACTTCACATTATAATTCACATCACACACACTTCATACCATCATTCTCCATTAACTCAACACACACATATACCCATCACAACCTTGAAAACAATTCACAAGGTCGGCTCTAATAATTTTTGTAGTGGAAAGGAATGAAATCAGACCACACCACACCTTTATAACTCGAACCTAAATTCATACATATATGCCACACCATGCTTCCACAAACACCGAAGCATTTCCAAAATTAGTGTAAACAGCCAAGGTCGACTGGATTATTAAACATTTAAGTACATGATTCCTTAGATCCAAAGATGACTCACATAAAACATACATCACTTGAACACAATCTAGAATATTGCATAAACACCCTAAAATCCTACAAATTCCCCCATAACAACTTTCACCTAAAGAACACATTCATCTAGTACACCTAGTTAGCTTTCCACATATTGTAACACATGAATCCAACCTTGCCGAGTGCCAAAATTCAAAAAACTCAAACTAAAGATAAGTATGAGAAATATACTTGCACTCCCTAAGATTTTTAAGACCAAAAACCACACTACGGAGAAATACAGAGCAAAACCATTTCTCCTAGACACCACCACAATGCATTGTTCACACACTGGTGAACACAACTTTCTCTGCACAATGATCCAAGAGAAGAAATTCTAGATATAACACATTTGAACACCACTAATCAACATATTTGAACCACATATGTAGATCTTCAACACAAAAGAAATGTAGAGCAAAACTAGATCACTACTATGTTATATAGAACACCTCTCAACCACACTATATGAAATCTTTTATTCAAATTTTCTCAAAAATGCTTGGAAACCAAGCACCACAAACACATTCTCATCATCTTCAATACTTTATTATCACCACCAAACCAAATGGATGAGCACAACTCAACCACACACAAGAGGTTTAGCATCAACAAAAGCTTATCAAAGCAACACTAGAGGTTGATACCAATGACAACATAATGCAACTAGAATCAAATAATAATTATAAAATTATAACAATATCTCCATAGACATGTTGACATCAATGAAAACACAAGCTATTCGAACTTCCAATAATCTCCCCCTTTGTCATTGATGGAAACACGTGATGTGAAAAACCACCAACAACAAAAACAACTCTGAGATCACATATACTACACAACTTTGATCACATATACTACACATCAATGCACACTGCTCCCTTACACTTTATCTTTCTCCCCCTTACTTCATAAGTTTTTTCAATTAAACTTTCTACCCCTTTGACATCAATGGCAAAGGGAAACATTCCCCTTTGATATCAATCACTCATATATCTATTCTTCAACTTCATTTTCTTTTTACCACACTCTATTTTTTGTCACACCTCCTCTGCATAGCTACACATTCCACTTCTTTGCACACTTCCTAACATTTTGCACCAACAAACAACTACTACACATATCCCCTGACATGAATGATAAAGGAAAAATACCCGTATGTAACACAATGACATCACTTACTCCCCTTGATTGCAACAACCAACAATACCACTACCTACTCCCCCTGTGAGGTAGCCAACAACATTAGTCTAGAATAAGGAATGAATCTTGAAATCTACTAGACTTATGTATATCCTTACACATCTAGTTGAAAGTACGAGGGGAAATAACCCCTAAATTCTCTCAGAGATACTCAAAAGTATCCTTAGGAAGATCCTTTGTGAAGATATCTACAACTTGATCCTTTGTAGGCACATACTCTAGCTTTACCTCATTCTCTACAACCTTCTCTCTCAAAAAGTGATACTGGATTGAGATATGTTTTGTTCTTGAATGCATTACCAAATTCTTTGAAATGTTAAGAGGACTAGTATTATCACAAAAGATAGAGATAGGTTCATCATATTATCACAAAAGATAGAGATAGGTTCATCATATACCAAGTTCCAATATCCTTCAAAGTTCATTTCATCCACAACACCTATGTGCAAAAAGATGTTGCAATGCATTCTTCTTTTGTACTAGACAATGATACTAGTTCCTGCTTTTTGCCTAGCCAAGACACCAACTTGCTTCCAAGAAAGAATGCACCACCACTTGTACTATTTTTTCATCCACACAACCTTCCCAATCTGCATTTGTATAAGCACTCGAAGAGAAATCAATATCCTTTGGATACCATAAGCCATGTTTTGGAGTACCCTTCAAGTATCTTAATATTCTCTTCATTGCTGCAACATGTGACTCTTTGGGATCTTCTTGAAATATAGCCACAAGAAAAATTGCATGCATGATACCTGATTTGGTAGCAGTTAGATACAATAGTCCTCCAATCATTGATCTGTACATGCTCTGATCAGCCTTAGGAGATTCATCATTCTTGTTCAACTTGCAACCAATAACCATAGGAGCACATACTGGTTTAGAGTCTTCGATTCCAAATTTCAACATGTCCTTGACATATTTTGATTGTGAAATGAATAACATTTTTCTGTCTGATTGATTTGTACTCCAGGGAAGAAATTCATCTCCCCAAACATTGACATTTCAAACTCATTCATTTGTTTTGCAAATCTCTTGCACACAACTTTATTTCCTCCAAAAAGAATGTCATCAACATATACTACCACAATCAAAATTTTATCTTTTTCAACCTTAAATAAATATTACTATTTGTGGTACATTTATTGAATCCTTGCTATAACAAGTACCTAGATCCAATATTGCATACCAAGATCTAAGATCTTGCTTGAGTCCATACAATGCTTTCTTCAATCTATAGACCATATTAGGGCTATCTAATATCTAAAAGACTTCTAGTTGTTCAATACATAAACTTCTTCTTCCAACTCACCATTCAAAAATGTAGACTTCACATCTATCTAATAAACTTTGAAATCCTTATGTGCTGCAAAAGCCAAAAAAATCCTAATAGCTTCCATTCTTGCCACCAGAGCAAATGTCTCCTCAAAATCTATTCCTTCCACTTTTGAATAACGTTTACACACAAGCCTTGCCTTATTCACAATAACTTTTCCATTCTCATTCAGTTTGTTCTGAAACACACACTTAGTTCCAATCACATTCTTGTTTGTTGGTCTTGGGATAAGTTCCCAAGTCTGATTCTTCTCAATCTAGTACATTATTTCCTCTTTCATGGCCTTGATCCAATACTCATCTTTTGAAAGTAAACACAATTTTACTTGTTCTTCTATCAGATTAGCTTTTCTTCTTGTCAATTTACACCTTTTCTTTTGTCACCAATGATTTGATCTTCAGAATGATTCTTTTGCACATACTTAGGGGTTTTAGGGATCCTTTCCATAGCTTCTTCTTCAATCTTCACTTCATTTTCCTTAATTTTATCTTTTTCTTCTTCTCTACAAGAGGACTCGTCGGATTCATATCCATCTATCATCACTAAAATTTTATGTCTAGATCTTCATCCACCTTGACACTTGCACTTTCAATAATCCTTTTCAGCCTCTTGTTGTAGAACTGGTAAGCTTTGATTTTTTGTAGAATATCCAAGGAAGATTCCTTCATCAGATCTTGTATCAAACTTTCCTACATTCCCTTCATGTCTCTTGATATAGCATTTGCTTCCAAACATTTTGAAATATTTAACAGTAGGGTTCCTTCCATACCATAACTCATAGGGAGTCTTTGAACTATTTTCTCTTGCTCAAGTACTCTATTAAGTATGTAGACTACAGTATGAATTGCTTCTATCTAGTAGACTTCTGATAGGTTTGATTCTTTCATCATAGTTCTTGCTGCTTCCTGAACAATCCTATTCTTCCTTTCAACCACTCCATTTTGTTAAGAATTCCTAGGGGCTAACAAATGCCTCTTTATTCCTTGAACTTCACAGAAATTATTATACTCATTGGAGGTAAACTCTCCACGTCTGTCAGATCTCAAATATTTAATTTTCATATCCATTTCTTTCTCAACCATAGCTTTAAATGCCTTGAACTTATCTAGAGCTTCTGATTTTTCTTTTACAAAGCTAATCCAAGTCATTCTAGAATAATCATCAATTAATAGCATGAAATACATGTCATCTTGAAAAACTCTTATTTTGGTAGGTCCACAAAGGTCTGTATGCACCAACTGCAAAGGACCAGTAGTAGATTGTTCTTTGACTTTGAAACTTTATCGAGCTTGCTTTCTAATTTTACATTCCTTACAAACAACATTCATGGCCTTGTAATCTTTGGCAGATCTCTCATAGCTTGAATTGAATTGATTCTCACTAGGCTAACAAGATTGATGTGACACATTCTTCTATGCCATAGCTAAATTTCATTCATTTGAGTCATAAAACACATACCATCAACACCTTTGAGTTGATAAATATTTCCATCTATCCTTCTTCCTACAACAACCACAATTCTGAAGACTTTTTTGATCTCATATCCATCATCCTAAAACACAAGGTTATATCCTTTGCTACACATTTGTCCTACACTCAGAAGGTTATGCCGCGGACCCTTAACATAAAGAACACCATCTGTATTATGCTTGCCATAAAAAATAATTGAACATTTTCCACATAGCTTAGTAGATGTAGATCATAACCAAACTTAACTAAAGCACCTTCAAAATTTTCAAGCTTAACAAACTTACTCTTATCACCTATCATGTGATTTAAGCATCCACTGTAAATGATCCAGTGTTTCTTCTCTTCTTTATCATGAAGAGCAGTCACCATTGCTCCTTCAATATTATGGCCTATTTCTGGAGTACTTCCCTTAATACATCTCTTAGGGTTAGCAGAATTAGTTCCATCATTTAGAGCCATGAACAAGCATTCATTATCCTCATAATCAAGATAATCAAATTCATCATCATATATACTAGCATCTTCTTTAACATAAAAAATTTTCTTAACCAATTTACCTTTGTTCTCCTTATATTTATCTTTTGAAGCTTTGATAGGACATCTTGAAGCATAATAACCAGTCTTTCCACAATTGGAACATTTGAAAGGTAACTTACATATGTATTTTCTAGTACCCTTTTTCAATCTCCTCACAAAATTTTCTTCTACATCATCAACATCATCTGAATTTGATTCTTCATTCTTTTCAACTTTTCCAACTTTAAAATCATTCTCATTCTTTGATTCACTTGAACCAAACTCTCTTAATTTAAAACTAGTTAAATCACCAAGCAACTGATCTCTAGAATACTGATTTAAATTTTGAGATTCTTCAATAGAAAAAAAATTATGATTATAGGACTTAGGCAGAGTTCTTAGTACCTTCTTCACCACCTCATCAAGTTTTCCACCAAGGCCTCTGATGAAATTGGCAACTTCATCCATTTTCTACATGTATCTTGTAATATCTCCATCCTCTAATAGTCGCAAGGTTTCAAACTCAATCTTTAGATTTTTCATCTTAGCTTGCTTGAATTTTTCATCTTAGCTTGCTTGAATTTTTCATCTCCTTCATAAACACTTTACAACTTTGTCCAAATCTCACTAGCATATTTGAGATTCATAACTTTTACAAGTTCAGTATTAGAAAGACCACTCAAAAGAGAATATATTGATTTCCCATTGTTCTCATAAGCATTCATCTCATCATCAATGCTCAGACCATTTGTAGGTACAGTATATCTAGATTCAATAGACTTCCAAACTCAAAACCCTAGTGAAACAAGGAAACCTTCCATCTTGGTCTTCCAGAATGTATAATATGATCCATCAAACAAAGGAGCCTCCTTCTTGTGCGCCATCCTAGATCTACCTCAAGCAGTTAAGCTTTCTTCCAAGGAACCTTGCTCTGATACCAATTGTTGAATGCACAAGACAACTGAGAGGGGGGTGAATCAATTGTTCATTAAAACATCAAACTCTCATTAACATTTAGATCCACATTAACCTTATTATCCTTTGATTTGTTAGAGTCATTTAACATGAAAGAAAATAACATAAACTGAGAACACAACACTAGACACAACAAAACACCATATTTATGTGGAAAACCTAAGAAGGGAAAAACCACAGTGAAGATTAGCTCATAATATAAAGTAATTCCAACATTGAATATAATAGACTCATTTTCGGAGGGCTCACTGCCCAAAAGAAAAGAAGGGCTCATTGCTAGATTATAGAAAAGAAGAAAAGAGATTTTTACAATGAGAAATCCATCTCAAAGCAACATAAAAGTTCCACCACTGCATCACCAGTACATTTTCACTCTCTCTAAAGAATGTAGACACCTTCTTCTCATTGCTTATATTAGTCTTAATCATTAAAAATCACACTACAATTTACACAAGTTCACACTTCACATTATGATTTGCATCACACACACTTGATACCATCATCCTCCATTAGCTCAACACACACATATATACCCATTGTAACCTTGTGAAACAATTCACAAGGTTGGCTATCGGCACTAAGCATTCTTGTATTGGTTCAATGAATGAAAGTGGACCACACCACACCTTAAATTAGACCTAAATTCATACATATACACCACACCACACTTCTACAAACACTAAAATATTTTTGCAATTAGTGTAAACATCCAAGGTCAACCAAACCTATGTAAACACCATTGAACATTTAAGTACACGCTTCCTTAGATCCAAAGACGACTCGTGGACAACATACATCACTTGAACACAATTTGAAATACTCCATAAACACGCTAAACTATTAAAACCTAGAAAATAGGGGTTCTAATCTTTTTGGAAGATAGAACTAGGGTTTAAGACCTTTCCACCTATTTCCTTCAAGTTTCACTCAAGGAAACCTTAGAGATCTCAATCTAAGGATGGAATAAGGGAAAGAGATATGCAATTAGGTATCCTAGGGTGTTATTAAAGACTAAAAGGGTGTTCACCACCAAGCAAAGGCTCAGAAAGACAAGAAATGCAAATGATATGCAATTCTAATGATATGACCTAGAAAATGAACTCAAAATCAGAATAACAAACTAGAGATAAATAGAGGTGCACTTGGAGATATGAAGAGGCTCAAAACAAGGTTTGAAATCCTAAAAATATGACTTTTAAAGCAGACTGGGACTCATATGCTAGTAGGGGCGATTTAGTCCCAATTTAGGGTTTCAAGCCAAAATAGGAATCTAGAACTGCTAAACCAGGATCTATAAAAATGCCTGAAATCTGGTATACTAGGACTCATATGCCACAAGTGGTGATTTAGTCCCAGTATCTAGGTTGATCTGAAACTCTAATATTCTCTAATGTTCTGTAGCTTCTCTCCTATCAAATTTTCGAGTCTGAAACACTAAATTTTGGCCTATAGGTGACTTTTTGTGAAGATGACAACCTTGTGACAACTTGAAAAATTTCTTCAATCTTGAAACTTAGTCTTTTAAAGAATCTTCAAGCTCAAAAACACCTAGATCTGTAATCACACATGTAGAGAGAGAGAGAGAGAGAGAGAGAGAAATTTGTTGGTTGTTAGGGATAGGGGTTTTTCTTGGTCAAACCCCGTTTAGGTAATTAAACCTTATGATGAAACAATGAAACATGAACAATGATACCTTGAATGATGTCTTGAGATGTAAATGAACAATCTAATATGAAGTGGCCATGAAGAATGTAGACCTTGATCTTGAATTAGATGTGGAACAATTCTTAACTTGGATCTTGAATGCTACATCACAACACTAGCTCAACAACATGCCTGATGCTTTATGCCTTTGACATGATAATCAATCTTGAATTGCCACAATAAATGATGAAGAAATTAGCCCTTGAATGTCTTAGAAATTCTCTTGAATACTCTATGACGCTCTTGTGAAGTCTTATGATGCTTTACTCTTGATTGCTAGCTCTTGTTAGGAGAAGATATGTGAAATAACCTAGTATTTATACTTTTTAATGCCAAATTTCTTGAAATTACAACACTACAAACTAGTCACATCAAATCTAGGAGAATAAAATCCTGCCAAGAATTTTATTTAAAATAGGTATGAGTTAAAGTGGGACTCATATGCCCATTGGGGTGCATATGAGTCCCAATAGTTAAAACTTGGGATACAAATTTCTAGGAGTGTCTTGTTTGATGTGCAATTTGAAATTAGGTCTCAAGACCTAGTTGGTCCTAGATCACTAGAGTTGGAACACACAGCCTCAAATATTGAATTTTGATTGGTTATTTGCTAAGTGTTGGGATTATCCATAGAAAAATGCATTTAATTAGGCTTGTGGATGCAAAATAGGACCAAATAAGGCATAAATAAGCCCAATTAATTAATAAATACTTGGATTAATGTGAAAGTGTAAAGATACACTTTACAACACCCTAAATAAGGCACAATTAGGTCCATTTAGTTTAAAAGGTCCTTAAACTTAATGTGAATGTGTAAAACACATTACAACACTACATCAAGACAACATTAGGCTCATTTTAATATTAATTATTCCTAAATTAAGTGTAAAAAAGGGTTACTTTTTTCCACACTATATTTAGTCCCCATTTTAGTGAGAGGAGGAACTTGTTTCAAACTTGCACTAAAGTAGACATTCAAGAGGGGTCCAAGTGTACCAATGTGGATGGTATAGAATGACAAAGATCAAGGGGGTGGTCAAGCCCCCAGGATCCAAGAGCCTATGTCAAACCAACATAAGCACAAAGGGACACACACAAGGTGTATGATATTCAACAAAACAAGATATACAAATATGCAATGTCAAGGACTAAAAGAAAGAGAACAAAAACAATAAAAAATAAAAAATAGAAAGAGGTGGATCAAGCCTTGACCATTTTTCCAACACGATGATCTAAGTTATTTGTCCAAAACCATTTACAAGTGGAATACGATGTCCACTATACAAACAAAACATACATTCATAAGAGCTAGTGAAACCTCATGTCGTCCACTAGGTGAGCCCCCAATGACACATACGCATGTGACCGATATGCGCTCACACAGACAAGCAAGTGGCTATGGGAAATTCATGCCTAATTTCAGATCCCATATGCTAAACATACCAAAGCTATACCTCTTGATAACTTTGATAAGGCATCACACAACACGAACGACAGGATCCATGAGGTGAGAAAAACTTCGTATGCTAACACCCATGAACAAACATGATGACTCCACAGGCAAGCAGAGTGTATAATGCAAGGTGGCCATATAACAGTTATTGCAAATGCAAATAGTGTAAGGTACGTTCAAAGGGATTTTGCTTAGTTCATGTAAGGTCTCTTCTTAGGGAACATCATGCCTAATGTCTCCAAGAGAGGACAAATCAAAGAAATATCACATTTTTGAAGGAAATAAAACCCAATTGGTACCACCAAGAAAAGGATGCATCGCAAGAAGAAAGAAAAATCACATAGTGAAACATGAATATTGATGTGTGCCCCCACTTTAAAGCAGTTGCTAACACCATTGTTGTGAGCAATTAATTTAAAGTAGAAGAAGACATAAGAGCTTATTCAGAAAGCCCTATGCTAATTCATATATTCCCAAATGAAACTACATCATGAAATAAAGGGGTTGCCCCAAAAATGCAATACTAAAGCTATCTTAGTACATCACATGCGAGCCAACTTAAGGCATTTTGTCAACATCCCAAGCTTTCTCCTATATAGACATGGAAGGCGGTCAACTAGCCAAAAGAGACAATGACAAGTGTCATACAAGGACAAGGCTACCTAACCCCCTTGCCCCCACTTAGTGCAGGACAAGGATGAGCTAAGATGATTGATGAAAAACTTGGAAATCAGTATCAATTAGAGGATTTAGGTGCTTCAACACAAGGAAGAGCACCACAATCCTTAATATGTTGAATTTTATTACTCAAAACCTTACATTCATTAGTAGAATGACCATGAACTCTATGATATGCACAAAATGAACTCTTGTAGTAAAATTTCTTTCATGTTCTTGGAGGAGTCTCAAAAAGATACTCGCTTGATCAATAGTGGATGTTGTTCCTTTATTTTGTGACAAAGATATCTTTCGCTTAGTACGCGATGTCATACTTACACAAGACTCTTTAAATTGTATGAGATTTTGTACTCTTCCTTAAAGGAAGGTGTAAAATAAATCAAATTTGAATTATTAGTGTTTTGTGTGATGAAATTGATATTAAGCGAAGATTTCTTTATTTCTTTCGAAGGACAATAATCAAGACCACTAGTTTCTATCAGTTCAAGATGCACTTAGAATGTTAAATTTGGCTTAGAAGAATCTGTGGTAAGAGTGTTAATGTTGAGTGAAGGCTTGTTTGTTTCTTTCAAGGGACAATAACCAAGACCACTAGTCTTTTCTTGTGTGTTAGGCTTTATAGGGACATGGATACCTTATTCTCTAGCACCACATCCTTTTCCACTAGATATCCAAGTTGTTTCATAAGTTCATAACCTTTTCCATAAAGCTTTTTCATTTCTTTTGGATTTGGTAGTTGCTCATAATTAATTCCATTGAAGTTTGTTGTATAATTTGCTTCTTCTTCTAAAGTGGTTGAGGTGGATCATGCTTTCGAAGGGTCTTTCAAATTTTGTGTTGACATTACTACTTTTTCTTTTCCTTTTTTAGAATATTTTATTATGATCTTGTATTCTCCCATGAATGTTGGTGTGAAATCTAAGGAACCCCAATCATCTTCTAATAGCTTCGTGACTTCCTCAATATGCTTTTCTTTGTCTTTTTGTTGCACGAGTTCCACTTGTATAGTTGGTGTCAATGTTTTCAAAGGACTTTCCTTATTTTTCTCAATGAGTAAACTATCTGGTATTATATCTAATGGCAGGGGCCTAGATCATGAAGATGGCATGCATATCCTTTGCAACCCAAAAAAAACTAAAGTTAAAGTTTAAAGGTACTTAATCAAAACAAAACGATAGAGAAACATCCAATAAACACATCTTTCCTAGTCAATTGATATAACTTATAAGCTTTAAACTTTAAAGCAAATAAAGACAAGAAAAAACAATAAACTAACAGAGAAACATTGGTCTTTAAAATTTAAACTTTCCAAAAATCAACAAGGATAAGAGAACCCAAAAACCATAACTGCATGTTATACATCAATTGATATGAAATTTTAAAATATGAAGTTAAATAATTAAAGCAGTGCAATAAAGAAACGTCTAGAAGCAATATCTAAAACGTTATCAGCGTCAGCATAGATAACATAACCCTCAAGCCCAAACCATATTTCAATAGCCAAAATGACATAAAATTCAAAGCTCAGAATAGATACCAAAAATAACAATAGAAAAATACATTATAGTGAATTTTGAAAGCCTACAAACATTGACATGGATAACAAAATCCAGAACCTTCATGCATTTGTTTCATAAAAGATAAATCATAAACCCATAAAACCCAAACCACCTCTCAAATGTTAGAAATTTAATGCAAATGAAATTTTAATTAACAAGAATCAAAGAAGTATCTGAGTAGCTAAATGTAAACAATACATCCTACAAGAATCGACATCAGTAACAAAACCTTAGAATCCTAAAAGCAGCATTTGCACCACGTGACATAAAAGTTCAAAATTTTTAAGGTTGATTAAAGTAATAAGGAATACAAAAACAATCAGCAACAATATCCATAACCAAACAAACATTATTACAGATAACAAAAGCCTAAAACAAAAATAATTTTCCCATGAAATGACATAAACTTAATATGCAAATAAAAAAAACTAAATAAAACCAATTGAGAAACACCCATATATCCCCTCAAGCATGGACATGGATTAAAAAACCCTAAGTGAATTTTTCCCATCAAGAGGCAGGATTTTAAATATAACTGACCGGATATGTGCAAGATCATCATGGGCCAAAAAGTGGCAATATGATGGGTATGTGTAGGGTAAGCATGGCTAACGACTTTTTTTTACCCAAAATTGATGAAACGAAAAGGGTTTTTAAAGGAGATTCTCATTTTTCTACCAATATAAATTATGCTTTACTTTTAATTTAATAAATAATTATTATTCATTTTCTATTTGAAGTACGACTAAAGTCTTGATTGATAGGCCGATTAAAAAACATCTATAACTTTCAAATGGTATCACATTTTTTGAATCTGAAACATGCGTCACATTCTATGCTTCACATACTATAGGATTTTTAAAAAAATGAATTTCATGAAGTTTTGACCAAGTTAAGGTGGTCAGACACACGAGTTTTTTATATTTTTTAAAAGTTGTAATAAAAAATTCATAATTAATTATTTACTTGGAAAAAAATTACAAAAAATATGCATCACATCGAGACATGAGTCTTCTACTTATATCTAAAATATTATAAAAAAATATTATCATTTTATTGTGGTTAGGGTGGTTAGACAAACACCTACTTCTTATTTTTTCCGTGAAATTTAAGTACCACTACATTGAAATTTCAAATTTTCACCAAATAGATTTTTTTAAAAATAAACCTAGTTGTTTAGAAACTACATTCAATTTGCTACAAATTCTATTCTTACATATTTTTGAAATAATATAGATAACTTATTCAAATTTTTACGTCAAGTTGCCCAACTCAGATTTTTCTGAATTTTTTGCCACTTAAGGACCTATTTTTTCCATGATGATCCTGCACATAGCCAACCATGAAGAGAATAAATTTACAAAGAAACATACAACAAAGGAACTTAAGACAAGACCCTACAAGCATTTTCATAGATAACAAAACCATAAATACATTTTTCCCAATACACGATACAATATTAAATACATGCAAAAGTAGAACAAGTGAAATCATCACAAAGAAATAGCTAACACACTACATACATGTGCATGGGAAATTACAAAACCATATACTCCTATCTACATTTTTTCCTTAAAAAATAGAAGGTTTTGATTCAATTTAAAAAACAAGTGTACAACAAGAAAGAAACAATTGGCATTAAAATCCACATCCGCCTAAGCCTTGCAAAAACTCCAACTGCATTTTTCCAACTTCATTTCTCTTCTCTTGGATTTTATTTCTTGATGATAGATGGAGTTTGATTTGAAACGTCAATAGTAAAAACTCAATCAAATCTAGAAACATTTCATGCTAATATATTTTTCCAGTCAAATGACATGCTTTTGTTTTCAAATAAAACAAAATGATCAAACCATAGTAAAATGTGTTAAAAAAACCCAAAACCATAAAAGAAAACCTAAAAGCATGTTTCCCATAAACTGAAGCCAAAAAAAATGCAGATGAAACAAGGCAAAACCCCAAAACCTTGACTAATATTTTCTCTGCCAAATGATAGAAATTTTGACCTTGAATAACAAGAAATAAACAAAGCAATAGAAAACATCCTACGACAAAATCTAAAACCCATGCCAATATATTTTTTCTGTCAACTAGGGCGAAAATTCTCATGCACTGGCACAACACTAAAATAAAAATACATATAAAACAATTCAAAAGCCTAAAGCAAACTAAATATTTTTCATCAAAATGATATTTTTTACTGAAAGAACAAAAGAATTTGCAAATTTCATACCGGGCTGAGCTAGGGTCAGAGGCTTTGATGGTAATTTTGATGATGCTACTCTCGTTGTCTACACAAGTGCATTGCCACTCCCCTTCTTCATCCCTTCTTTTTCTATCGCAATAGCCGACACATTCAAAACCACTGTTAGGTCACCATTATCGTCATCACCTAATAGATTGAATAGATTCACCATCACCATTAAACTTGCAAATTCTCTGTTAGAACCCTAGCGACAATATGCCCAATATCACCTCTTCTTTGTCAAAAGGAAAAATAATCCATGATTCTTTAGAGTTGAAGTACAACCAAAAATTCCCTTGTTCACCATTTATCAAAACACTACAAAACGAAAGAAAAAATTATATAAATGTAATTTGCTTTAACAGATAAGAAGACAAAAGAATTTTTTTCCTCTTCCCCTACTTTTATAATAATATCATTTAAGAGGAGATTGCTAAAACGATGTAAGAATTTTAAAATTACATTTTTCTGCCCACCTACAAAGAAACAAATCCAAAGAAAAGCACACAATTAACACCCTCGGTCCATCTTTAAAGCCTTACCTGCAAAAGAAAAATGGCCAAGATGTTGTCAGTTAAGAAAACCTAATACTCCTACTAAAAGTAGAAAATATCATACTAAATTGTTGAAGAGACACATAGCGGCGGGGAAGGTCACAAAAAGGGGGGAAAAACAACTAAAAAAATGATGGAAAATGATGGACGGTTGAGATGTGTTTAATCGTCTTGCATTCCCTTTTCGTGAGTCTACACCGTCGATAGGAAAAATGAGTTCAGGAAAGCTCGATGAGGGAATTTTTCTGCCCACCTACAAAGAAACAAATCTAGAAAAATGCACACACTTAATGCCCTTGGTCCATCTTCAAATCCTAACCTGTAAAATAAAAATGGCCAAGATGCTATCAGTTAAGAAAACCTAATACTCCTTGTATACACCTAAAAATGGTCACATCACAAAAGTCTGGTAATTTAATTAAATATTTTTAATATTTAATTAAATCTCTAAATTCAATCTACGTATAAATAAATTTAAATAATTTATTTATATTGTTCATTCTTTCATTTCGATTAAATAAATAAGTTTATTTAATCACTTTTCTTATCCATTTCTTAATTAATTAAATAAACATTACGATTTATTTATATTAATTATTATATAATCTTGGCTTGAATATTTTATTCAAACAAAGATTAAATATTCTTCTCTTCTAATATTTCTTTTTAAAGTCCATTCACAATTAAATATCTCAAATATTTAATTAAATCTTCTATAGTCCTAAAATAAAAAATCAAACTCACATGAAATTAAATAAATTTATTTATTTAATATTGGATTATCTTTAACAACCGTGAAACAAACTTCCAAAACAGAAAATTAATTTCTCTGTTTCGTGCAAAGTTGTTCCCATGGGTTGAAGACAAGCCTCCATTCTTCTCTCCAACCTCCCAACATCTTCCATCTTCTTCTCAACCTCTCCATCTCTCACCATTCAAAATTACCAGACAATCTCACAACCATTGATCTTTGCCAACCAGGCTCTTGCCTGTGAAAATCTATAAAAGGGACTGCCAAGTCTCTGAAAAATATAGAAGCTTTCATACAGGAAAACTATAGTCAATTAGATTTCCAACATCCATAGCCTTTAGAATCATAGCATAGCATAGCTTAGCATATTAGCATTCCATATCATGGCCAATCATCCTCATATCATAGCTTCAAAAACATTCATAATCCACAACCCCTGTGCATAATTTACAGCCCCTGTGTATATCCATATCAGCATCTCACTCCACCAGCATATAGGATAGAGAAGTACTCTCCTTTTTTCATACTTGTTCTGCAGGTTGCCATTCTAAGAAGCTTTGCTTATACAATCTGAGAGCGGCAGCTTCAAGCAAATCCCTGGAGATAGAGGACAATGGAACGATTCTAAAGAAGCTTTGATTTCATATTTTATCTTGCTTTCTTTGGTTTAATGTTTCATTGGTGTGTTTATATTGTTTCATTTTGATACTAACATTTCACACACACATTTTTGGCGCCCATCGTGGGGCTCTTGCCCCTATTTTAACATCTTTTTGTAGGTTTTTCTGACAGATTAAGGCTAAAACAGCGTATTAGCACAATAAACACGCTTCAGCGCAAGTCACACCCAATTCAGCACCCTTCATCAATCCTGCAATGCCCTTGACCAATCCTGCAACGCCCTTGACAAATACTACAGTGCCCCTGACCAATTCTGCAGCGCCCTTGACCAATCCTGTAGCGCCTTTGACAAATCCTGCAATGCCCTTGACCAATCCTACAGCACCCTTGACCAATCTTGCAGCGCCCATTAACTCTATTTTAGCGCCCTTGATGTCTGTTTTAGAGCATTTTTTTTCTAAAAGTCTACAATTGTAATCTGTAACTTAAGTAAGATTTGACTGTATCCGATGCGACCACGACCAGTAAGAGCTTTTAAAAGAATGAACCAATCCTAGGATAGCCACTTAATTGGAATGAATCAATCCTAGGATAGTCACTTAATTGAAAAGAATGAAGCAATCCTAAGATAGTCACTTCATTTTTATTTTGGACTAAAAAGAACACCATGTATTTATGAAGCAAAATCTTCATTTAGATTAGAACATTGTGATTTGGGTTTTAAAAAGAACATTTGTTTGCTTTGTTTGTGGCAATAGGTCTATGCTCTACCCTTAACTGGGTGATCAAAATACTAGACTTTCCTTTTCAATTTCATGCAATTTTATTGTTTTAATTACAACCTTTTAGAAGGTCTGCCGTAGTGGGAAAAAGTACTCACCCTACGGGAACGACCTAAGTGGGAACAACTAAAGCCAAGTTTTCCAACCCACTTTAATCAAACATGGATGGTTGATGAAAATCCCATTCGACGGTAGTGTGCATTAATAACCATCCCCAAAGCCTTTGTTCTAAAGGTTGGGAGGTCTCTTGAGGGAGTCTATCATTTGCCGCACCAAACGGAAACCCTTACTATGAACTTAGTGTAGTATCCAATTAAAGTCAGTTTCTGAACATCTTAATAATCACAGTGTAGGGGAGGGAAGAATCTACCCCCAAGACACTCACCATATAACTGCTAAGGACCGTTTGCTCAGGGGATCCGGTATCCACTTCCGTCACTCTGAGTACGCGCCTGGAAAAGACAAAAACACAGGCGCCATTTTGGGGGTGACACGACTGTGTGAGTCGACACAGTTCTAAGATGTGGGTTGTTGATTATTATGATGACCTACTTGAGTACTAAGAGTGAGTCTATTTGATCTATCTATCATGTGTAAAAACCTATGATAGCAATTTTTGAAAAACATTTTGATCATACACTTGATGTTTAGTATAGGACTTAAAAACAACTATTTTACAACTTGCTTGATGTGTTTTCAATACATTAATTCAGTAAAGATCATCCAAAACTCACAATTACATTGATTACTCTCATGTTAAGAGATTGGAAATCCACAACTTTTGTTAAGAAATCCATTCTCAAACAAATCAAAAAATTCCAAAGAAACCACTTAACTACAAGAAACTATTGAAGAAAAGATGATTCTTGTACCAAATTCGAAAGGTTTTACTTAAACATAGAACCTTTATCCATCGATATCATGATTGTGTTAGAGGTTTCACTGATGATTATGTTATACTCACGAACTTTCTTTCAAAGAAGAGCCCTTTCTCAAAGGCACAACCACGGTCAGCGTATTCATTTTTCTTATCTACCACAACCCTCAATTGAATATCCCACTCATCCCATCCAAATCATTCACTAATCTTGAAAACAAACTAGGCTATTTGATACACTTATCATTTTTTGAGACTAGGATCAAATCTCAAAAAAAAAGTGCATCTTTTCAAACAATTTTTTGATTATTGATTCAACTTCTCCAAAAGGATTTTGATATCCTTTCATCTTGGAAGCCACAATCAAGGGTTAGAAACGTCATTTGATCATATCATAAGATTTTCATCTTATCAGATCAAGACATCATCATTTTTGCACTTATAAAACTGTGATCTAAGTCTAGAAGAACATTTCAAAAGCATGTGCCTGTTGTCCACTTTACAACATGGGTGATAGGGAAGAAAATACTTTTCATAGGTTTCGTACTAGGAATAGTTCAAATGATGAAATAACTGATGAAATGATTCAAGAAGTTGAACAGGATCCACAATTTCACATAATTTTGGACAAGATCTTAGAGTGAGATAAAGAAGGCTACTTTCTTTTTTTAGCAAACCAAGGTGCCAAATTGCCCTCTAACTACAATATGGAGAAAAATAGGGAAGATCTTGAAAAGACTAAAACTCCATTAAATGATCTTAGTAGTTTTCCCCAACAAATAAGAGCACTCCAAAGGAAAATCAAGGAAATACAAGGGGGCACAACTATGAAGTCCTTTGACGGAAATATGAATGTAACCTCTTCTCCTCCAAAAGCAACATCATCCAAATTCAATGTTTTTGAATTTTTGCAAAAGTTAACTGAGAAGCCTAAATCTAACCCATCAAATAAAATTGACCAATCTTGTCATGTCATGCATTTATCTTCATCCCCCATAATTCAAAATGAACCCCACGATTCTTTCACTCAAAATAATGATTCCATTCAATCACCTTCTTCTATCATATCCTTTACATCCAATGATTCATTTCCATCTACACATCTCGATCAAAACATTCTACAAACCCTTCCTATCTTTGATCAAGATCCCATCTCTTAAGAACCATATGATGATCCCCTCCTTTCATTATTCACCCATGATAATCCTCTTCCATCTCAAGAACAAAATGTTCTTTCAAGTTCTTCCACATCATCTAATCAATCCATACCATCCCATGATTCTATTGCATCACAAGAGCATGATAGTTCTTTCATCCTATCTAATGATGTCTTACCAATTGATGATCAAGATATGATTTCTACAAAATTTCACGATTCCCTTCCTCATCAAGATCAATATATGCTTCCATTCAAGGATACCCTTTCATCCCATGAAGATGATTATCCTTCTTATGATCAAGATATGCCTTTCATACCACTTCATAATCCTTTTCCAAGTCAAGATCAAAACACCCCATCATCCCCATGTCAAGAGCATATCACACCTATTCAAGTTATCCATGAACCTCACACCTATTAATTGGGATCCTCCACCTTTATCCATTTTGGTTTACTTCCAACACCTATCCTCTCATCCATATCATATCCTCCTCAAAATGGACTCGCATCTTGTTTTACAAACAATATATATCCCATTGGTAAATGAATGTGTCAAAGTATGAATTACAAAGGAAAAGGATTAGGCCTTCATGAGCAAGGTATCCTAGAACCCCTTTCTGTTCAAAGAAACTCATATCACCACAGCCTTGGTTATACACCTAAGTGTCCTAGTTCATCAAACCTTCCATCTATCCTAGGTCCTCCTTCTAGTTCATCACACCTTTCATCTATCTTAGGTCCTCATCCTAGTCCATCAAACCTTCCCTCTATCCTAGGTCCATATCCTATTTCTTAAGAACAACAAAGACACACATCCTTGATGCCCTTTCAAAATTATACCCATATTAACTCATCCATAATACCTCCATATCATTCACCTCAATCCACCCCTCCCATTGCTCTTGGAAGTAATTTGGGTGCCAAATGTCAAAAGCTTCAATACAAAACTCCACATGTATCAAAGGATCAACATGTATCCTCGAAGAGACATGCAAAAATAAAAGAAAATTTGATTCAAAATCAAAAGAAAAATCTAAAAGGCCACAAAGGCCCATAAAAAAAAAAGGCAATTTTCAAAGACCACAAAGGTCCATAAATCAAAAAGAAAAATGTCAAAGGCCACAAAGGTCCATAAAGCAAAACTCAAAGTCAAAAGTCATGTGGATTCCTAAAAGTCTCATAAAAACAATAAAATCTAAAGTGGCATCCAAATTTGCTAATCCAAAAGCTTCCTCCAATTTTCCATCTAATAACTTATCACCTTCCAAATCCATTTTTCCTCCATCACTCCACCGCCCTTCAAGGTGTGTGCCAATGTTGATCTTTCCAACCTTTCCATTTATCCATCAACAGGGCTTCCAACCTCCTATCCATTATCCAACATTCATACCCCATCATTCTCCTTTAATCCAAAATTTTGCATAAGTCCTTCGATTCTTCCATCATATCATTAATCTGCCAACATTTAGGATTTTAATTCCCATTGCCATGGTTTATTAGAGGGATATTTGGTTGTGAAATTTGATGCTTAAGTCCTTCCTCCATCTCCCTATCATCCATATCCTATCTTCCATATTCCTCTTGCACTCTACACTTAGGGACAAGTTTCATCCATCTTATCATTCATGGTCATTATCCTTTCTATGCCCATTCCTTACATTTCCACATTTGATCTTGACAAGGTTAAGGATCTTCTTGAACATCATGTATCTTATCCTATTCACTTCATCCAAATCTTCCATACCATATCCTTTGTCATGCATCTTCTCTTATATTATGGGGAATCTTGTTTCTTCAATTGGTCATCACATTCCATCTTAAATGTCTTTGATAAAAAGTCCTAAAAAAATCCATAAAAATCAGAAAAAGTCTTGAAAAAATCCATAAAAATAAAAAAAAGTCTTGAAAAAATTCATAAAAATCAGAAAAAGTTCTCAAAAATCCATAAAAATCAGAAAAAGTCTTAAAAAAAATCATAAAAATAAGAAAAAAGTCTTAAAAAAGTGCAATAAAAAAACAAGTGGTGAAAACCTAGCAAACATGCACTATTTGTGCTCAAAACTGGCTCCTCCATCTATTAGCTTATGTCTTACATTCGCTTTTCGGCACCATCTATCCATATCTATCATTTGTACATACCTATTGTATCCATATCATGCAACGGGAATCCTTATGTTTCATCATGGCTTGATGAAATTTGCACATATCCATAATATTTAGGTTGTGTTTACACTGGGGGCAGAAACACGGACTAAGACAAGAGAGGGGCAACAAGCTTTTAGAACATCACAAACGGACAAGTGACGGTTTTCCAAAACGTAACATACATTGACACATCAACCACAACACCAAAACGATTACTCCATGCCAATGAAATCAAACAACATGGTCAAAACAACGTTAATCAAATCACAAACATCAATGTTGATAACCAAGTTGGATGATCTTAATCTGAATAATGTTTGAAATACTTTAAGCAAAATTTGAATTGTTGGTTGATTTTCTATCATATCTCTGGAGCAATTCGATTATGTATTGAACTAGAAAAGCAAGGAAGGAGTATGAGTTTTTGTCTGCTGTTTGTGAGGAAATCATTAGTACTATGCAAATTGGTCGCGAGGCATGCTCTACTAAGTATCATTGATGACATTTCAGAATTTGCATGGGAAACGGGTTAACTCTTGTATGTTTATGCAAGTGATACTCAGGTCATCTCGGTTCAATTATACCTAGCTGCTTGTATTATCTTGATATATCAAAATTCATGAAAGCAATACTCAGGGCATCACTGGTGCTAACATACCCTTTGATGCTTGTATTAACTTTCAACATTTCAATGCTCTATGATGACACAAAAAGCACAAATAAGCTCTCAGAATGGCAATATTGTACAGATACCCTGCATGGTTAGTATAAATTATATTTATTCTAAGATTTTCATTTTGCATTTATAGATTTTTTTTCCAAAAGCTGGCAAAATATCAAATGTTTCATGACTGAGTACATTTTGACATTCACAAAAAACATCATCACATGCATTTTTCATACATATTTGCATCAGAAAATCATAAAAACAAAGCAGAAATCATATTCAAAACATTCATGGGCATTCATCAATTGTACTATTCATCATTTCACATTCATATTCATACAATCATTCATCAATAGATTGTAATCATAGCATTGCACTTTCATAATCATATCTAAAAATCATGCATACATATACATCATAAGCATTAACATCGTGAAACCATCACATAAAACATCATGCATATAGAAAATAGACGTACTCATCGCACGAACAAATCATCGTTGCATATCTTATATCTCAAAAATGAATGTAAAATGTACAAAGATGTCAACTATGCATGACATAACATCATCCAAAATGGGATCATATCAGTGTGTCTACAAATGTCTCAACAGAGTATCAATAACATATCATATAAAATGCACTACGAAGTGCTATCCTCTGATGCTGCTGATCTCGACTCTATCCCACCTGCACCTGATGGACCTGCTCCACCTATTCCTGATGACGCGCCTCAGGCATCTCAAGTAATGAGGTCAATCTGCATGCCTCTATCACATCTCTATCTTCTTGTACAAGCTGCGGAATCAATTTCCATGTTTTTGGGAATCGCTCCCATAACTGCAAGACGCTCAATCTCTCCTGTTTCATAGGAAGAATCATCAAGTCAAAGCAACATTAATATCAAATCATCACGACAAATCAATCAAATCTGAATATTATCAAACTATTTGTTTTTCATCATCATGGAAAACGAATTTATCAAATCATGTTTGTTTTTAACAACTTTAGAAGCAAACTTATCAAAATATTTGTTTTTCATCATCATGAAAACAAATTTATCAAAATCCTGTTTGTTTTTAATAAATTTAGAAGCAAACTTATCAACAAACAATTTGTTTTTCATCATCATGGAAAACAAATTTTTCAAAATCCTATTTGTTTTTAACAACCTTAGAAGCAAACTTATCAACAAATTATTTGTTTTTCATCATCATGAAAACAAATTTATCAAAATCTTGTTTGTTTTTAACAACCTTAGAAGCAAACTTATCAAACAATATTTGTTTTTCATTAACTTGAAAGCAAATTTATCAGCTACTATTTGTTTTCCAACTTTGGGAACAAATTTATCAGACAAACATCATTAAATCAGGGCAACGCAATACGCAAAATTGGGGCATTTTATCATATTTTATCACAACAGGGGCAATTTAGGTCATCAATTTTTCATCTCACATCTTTCCACGTCAATTTCTTCATATCATCATTTTCGAATGATGAATCGACATCTTAAAAATCATAAAAATCAAAAAATTCCAAAAAATCTAAAAAATTCAAAAAAAATCAAAAAAATCAAAATCTTAATTGATTCATCATCCAAGGGGGCATATACCTATCAACATTCGACAATTAGCATCTGATTCAACAATTAGCATCTGGGAAATATTTCAAAATTCTTTGAACTAATGCGTGAAAACACATCACTTCAAAGAGGGGCAAAATGTATACACCTAAAAATGGTCACATCACAAAAGTCTGGTAATTAATTAAATATTTTTATATTTAATTAAATCTCTAAATTCAATCTGCGTATAAATAAATTTAAATAATTTATTTATATTGTTCATTCTTTCATTTCGATTAAATAAATAAGTTTATTTAGTCACTTTTCTTATCCATTTCTTAATTAATTAAATTAACATTATGATTTATTTATATTAATTATTATATAATCTTGGCTTGAATATTTTATTCAAACAAAGATTAAATATTCTTCTCTTCTAATATTCTTCTAAAGTCCATTCACAATTAAATATCTCAAATATTTAATTAAATCTTCTATAGTCCTAAAATAAAAAATCAAACTCACATGAAATTAAATAAATTTATTTATTTAATATTGGATTATCTTCAACAACCGTGAAACAAACTTCCAAAACAGAAAATTAATTTCTTTGTTTCTATGCAAAGTTGTTCACGTGGGTTGAAGACAAGCCTCCATTCTTCTCTCCAACCTCCCAACATCTTCCATCTTCTTCTCAACCTCTCCATCTCTCACCGTTCAAAATTACCAGACAATCTCACAACCATTGATCTTTGCTAGCTAGGCTCTTGCCTGTGAAAATCTATAAAAGGGACTGTCGGGTCTCTGAAAAATATAGAAACTTTCATTCAAGAAAACTATAGTCAATTAGATTTCCAGCATCCATAGCCTTTAGAATCATAGCATAGCATAGCTTAGCATATTAGCATTCCATATCATGGCCAATCATCCTCATATCATAGCTTCAAAAACATTCATAATCCACAGCCCCTGTGCATAATTTACAACCCCTGTGCATATCCATATCAGCATCTCACTCCACCAGCATATAGGATAGAGAAGTACTCTCATTTTTGCATACTCATTCTGCAGGTTGCCATTCTAAGAAGCTTTGCTTATACAATCTGACAGCAGCAGCTTCAAGCAAATCCCTGGAGATAGAGGACAATGGAATTATTCTAAAGAAGCTTTGTTTGAATTCTCTTTGATTTCATATTTTATCTTGCTTTCTTTAGTTTAATGTTTCATTGGTGTGTTTGTATTGTTTCATTTTGATACTAACATTTCACACACACACTCCTACTAAAAGCAAAAAAATATTAGACCAAACTATTGAAGAGAAAAATAGCGGTGGGGAAAGTAGCAAAAAGGGGTGAAAAACAATCGAAAAATGGCAAAATAGGCAAAACGAGTTTGGGAAAGCTCAATGAGGGAACACCTTCAACGTAATTATCTTCAACAAATAAAACTCATAAATAATAAAAATAGCAAACGCATCTTGGAGTGCAATGGGTACACTGAAGAGGTGTCGAAGGTCAATAAGGGTAAATTTTGGTCAATTTTTTTTATACATTAGTGCAATACATAAGTTCAATTGGTAGGTTATTTAATTTTATTTTATTTTTCAACAAAGGTCTCAATGGAGAAGTGATAGCTTCTAATCAACTATGCATCCACTTAGAGGGTCTAAACACAATTGAAGTAAAACCTCTAAATCAAGAAGATAATCAGGTTCCATTACAAAAAGGCTCATGTTGTGTTTGAAATGTGGAGAGAGAGAGGGAGAGATAGGGATAGAAAGAGGGAAAGGGGGAGAGAGAGGGAGAGAGAGAGAGAGAGAGAGAGAGAGATGTGAGGAGAGAGATAGAGATGAAGGAGATAGAGATAGAGATAGAGAGGGAGAAGTAGAGGGAGGGAGAGAGAAGAGGAGGGAGATATGGAGAGAGATAGCTAGAGGAGGGAGAGAGAGAAGGGGGAGATGGAGAGAGATAGGTACTAAGGAACTTAGCTCTAAGATTAATAATGAAGAATAATTTTATTGAAACAAATTTGAGTTATTAAGCATAAAAGAATAAGTCTATCTCATATGTTAATTGTCTAAGATTCTATACAAAACTATAGCTAATTATAGGTCAATCCTATGGCTTTGAATCAATTTCAGACTATGTGAATTCATTCTACAAATTTAATATTGTTGAATGTGTGCATCTACTAACTTATTCATCTTGAAGTTTTCTCTGTTGGTTATTAAGGCCTGATGGTATTTAAAAATACCTTGAGGACATTGTTGGATCATAAGGACCAAGTTCTCCTAGAATGACCCCCTTGATTGGATGGACTTTATGGTTGAAGAAATGATCAAGAAAAATTTGATCTCAAACAATGCAGATGTTCTAGATGACTTTAATGTAGATTAGGTTTTTTGTACTACTCAAAATTGAAATATTCTTATAAAGATCCTTCTTTATACTGCTTATAAAATTTCCCTTGATAATGAATGGACATTGGATGTTTTTAAATACCAAAACATAAGAACTAATTCCATTGACATATATTAAGTTGACTCCCCAAAACTATGAGAAAAGGATAGGAGATAAAATTATTCTTCATTATTATTCCTAGAGTTAAGTGCCCTAACCCCTTACATTTGGTTTCTTAAAATGTTATTATTTTAGATGGTTTTATAATACCTAGATTTTTATGAATTAATCTAAGTTGATTTCTGGTTAATTGTTGCATTTAGTTTATATTAGTAGGTTAACATTAGGGAAATATTATTTTCCTCTACATAACTATATAAAAATTTGTATAGAAGAAAAAAGCATAGCTCATCCTTTTATTCTCTTGCTTTACATCTATTTTTTGTATAATTGTTGATTTTTCTATTTTATCTAAATTTGACCCAAAAATTGAAATCTATCAACCATCTACCCCATCCCAATTCTAAATGGTCTAGACTAGTTCTCTTTGTATTCTAAATGGATCTTGCATCTCTACCCTAGTCCTTACAATTTTATTTTTTTTCTTGCTTTCTTGAGTATATCCTTTTAGATAATATGAACATTGCCTATTGGCTTGCACACCAAATACTTTGAATTGAGCCCTTAGGATGTTGTATTTAAAGGATTGCCATAGGTCATTAGTAGCAACAATTGGATATTTAAATGTCATTTTCATCACATTAATTAAAGACTTATAACTTGCATCACAAATACTAACACCATCCATTTTTATTTGGTATATTCAAAAGTGCACATCAAAATTTTAGCATTAGCTTAAGCAACTTCAAAATCGTTGCAAAAATTATCAACCGCAGTAGAATTTAGAACTGTTTATCACACTTTCCGATACAATTCAATACTTCAATGTTAGGCATAAACAAAAATAACATGAAACAAACCAATATTGAACACAATAAACAGAAAATTGAGCCATATTTACATTCCTGCAGATGCAATTTAAAGAGTTTTAACCATGAATTGAAAAAAAGTCATTGTAACATGGTCATGTTAATATAATATACACAAAACTAGTAACCAGGCTAGTATATATTGTGCACATATGTTCTGAGGACAAAACATGACAATTAAGTATAGTGACAAGTATTCTGGCCAAAACTCTCTGATGACCAGCTCAATGTTACAAGGATATAAGCAAAAACTGGTAACCATGCAGATGTAAGCCATTTATCCAGAATTATTAACTCGGTCACATTAATCAATCCACTCGCTATATCTGAAAACATATTACGCCCTGCTATTCAATGTCTAACTTAACTTTTGCAGTTTCGAGCTGTAATAGCTTTGTTACTATAACTATTTTTTCTGTGATTCAAATGAAGGGTGTCTCTGTATTAATTTCCAGTATTGCAAACTTTAGCAATATATAGATTTGCTTGTGTAAACTTCCCTAAAGTATGATAAATAGAATGAAATAAAATAACGACATTCACTAGGTAATTAGTTGAACATGAAGATGGCGTTTTCGTGCTCTGGTGGTCAAGCTAGGTCGTCTGTGCCCTAGCTCATTCTCGGTGTCTTCCTCCTAGTGTGAAGAGGGGGGATCTTACTATGTTTAGGGTTTTGTTTATTCTGTGTCTTCCTTCCTTCATTGTTGGCTATCCTTGGCTCATAGTGGTGATTGTTTAGCTCGCACCGACTGGTTTGGGTCGGCTTTTGTCCTATGTGTGGTGGAGACCAAGTGGATTCCGGTGTGTTGCTGCTTGGTGTAGCTCGCTCAGCCTGTTTGGCCCACGTGGGGATGCGTTTGGTGGGTGTGGTGTGGGTGTTTGGTGTGGGACGTGGTCTTTTCCTGGGGTTGTGTGTTTCCCATTTGGGTGTTGGGTGTTTCCTCTTGAAGCTGAAGTTGAAACCTTTGAGTTTTAGTGGGCTGTGGGTGGAGCCAGAGGGGTATCGTGTTAACCCTTGTGTGGGTGTTTTCCTCTATTCTTTTTCCTGTGGGTTTGCATGCCTGCTTAGGGTCTCTTTTTGGGTTCATGTATCGAGGGGAATCATCTGGGGTTAACCCCTTGATGGATTTCCGATTAGCTTTTGGTTCGAAATCTCCGACACAAGGTGCAAAGGTTTTCGATAATAATTTGTTTGTGCAGGATCAAGAGAAGATTGGCTCTGGGTCGTCTGGGGTAGCTAAGATCATGAAGATTAATGGTTGCTTAGAAAGATGTAAGGAGAGACCGAAATTGGTTATCCCAATGGAGTTTTTGGCGGATGATATTGAATATTATTCAAAGCACTCCTTTTATTGCAAGTTTATGGGTTTGAGAGTTTCATTGCAATTTTTGGAATCTTGGGCTCAGAGGACTTGGATGTCAGAAGGAGAGATGGAGATTATACTCCTAGCGAATAACTACTTTATGGTATCCTTTGATTGCATGGTGGATCGAAATACGATTTTTGAGGGAGGTCCCTACTTCTATAACCAAGTGGGTTTGTTTATGAAGTCGTGGCATGCAGGCTTCAATCCGACTGAGGAACTCCCGAATAGGGTTCCAGTTTGGGTTCAGCTGCCGTGGTTTCCAGTCGAATGTTGGCGTGAGGATGTTTTACATTTGGTGGCTTCAATGCTTGGTAAACCAGTTGGATCATCACAACAGACACAATTTAAAAAGGTAATGACTTTTGCCCGTATCTGTGTAGAAATTGATTTAAGCATGCCATTGCCAGATTCTATGGAAGTAAGTGCAGGATCATATACATGGGTGCAGTAGTTAGATTATGAAACTCTACATTTTAGGTGCCGACTTTGTCACGAATATGGACACTTGCAGCGTAGATGCCCTAGGGCTAAGCCAATGGTGACCCAATCTGTCCAACCTCCTCACAATCCACCTAGGGTTGATAAGGGGAAGAGGCCCATTCCAGGTGATGGTACTGGAGAGGATGGATATATCCCTGTCAAAACTCATAACAGAAATTGAGGGCAGAAAAGGACTCTAGGGGAGAGGCAGGATGATGATACCTTTAACAGGTTTGAGGTGTTGGATGACCTCAGTTAGCAAGAAGTGAATCCAAGTTTGATGAACTTGGATCATGGAACTTTGGGTGTAGGTAAGGATGGGCCTCCTACAGAGGCTATGCAAGAGGTGCAAGATACGAGTGTTGGGCAGATGGACACAGATCAACAGTTGATTGTTCAGGTTGGATCGGATCTTGTTATTGGAGTTTTGAAGAATGGGGGAGAGGGTTCTCCTTTGCCCATAAAGATTGGTGTGGAAGTTGGAAAGAACTCTTTGGCCTCTTCTCGCATGGGTATTCTGTAGAAGGACCCAAAGAAAGGGGTTGGTGAGAAGAATCCTAAGCTGGGTAGAAAAAAGGATATGGAAAAGATCAAGTCAATTGGGGAAACCCTAGTGGAGTCAGGGGCAGTCAAGACCCTGGATTCGCACTTCTTGGGTAATCAGAAATGATTGTTTTATCATGGAATGTTAGGGGCTTGAACAACGGCCCTCAACAAAAAGTTGTTTGTGATTTGGTTAGGAATCAATCTCTGGATATTCTTTTTCTTCAAGAAACTAAATTATCTGTGGAGAGTATGTTGAATATGGTACCTAAATTGTGGAAGTTTGGCGAGTGTCAATGTGTTGGAGCTCTCGGTGCGTCCAGGGGGTTGGCTTGCTTATGGAACCCCCGAAGGATTTTCCCCCTCTGGTGGATGTCTTCTAGATCTTCTATTTCCTTGGTGGCCTCTTGCTTTGTGACAGGAGAGTGTATTCTCCTCTCTAATGTGTATGCACCTATTGATTATTAGTGTAAGCAGCTTCTATGGTCCCACCTTCGTTTTGTTCGTAGCCTGGCTCCTTTCCACCCGTGGATTTTGGCTGGGGATTTCAATGCTATTGTGGAATTGTCTGAGAAAAGGGGTGGAATTGCTAGATTGGAACTTTCTGCGTTGCATCTAAGGGATAGCATTGTTGATCTAAATCTTATTGATGTTCAGCCCAGTAATGGTCGTTTTACTTGGAATAATAGAAGGACTGATGAGGACTGTGTTGCCGAACGGCTGGATCGGTTCTTGGTCTCCTGTTATTGGGTTGGTGACTTGTGGTCTACTTTTTCTAAAATTCTAGATTGGAGGGGTTCGGACCACTGGCCTATCAAGCTTAGCATCATCTCTGCTCGGGCGTCTCGTTCTCCTTCCTTCAAATTCTAGCTTATGTGGCTATGAGATCCTACTCTTTTTGACCAAGTGGATGTGTGGTGGAGGATAGGTAGACCTGCTTTTGGTACGACAATGTATACCTTTGCCAAGCTTCTTCAGTTCGTCAAGTATTAGCTTAAAAGGTGGAATCAATGATTTTTTGGTAATATTTTTCATGATAAAGTCGTTGCTCAGGAAGAGTTAAATAATATTACAAGATTGATTCAAAAGAATGGGGTTTTTGAGGATCTTTTGAAAGAAGAGGCTAGGACTCTAAAGGTGGTGGAGGAATGTGAATTATGGGAAGAGGTTTATTGGAAGCAAAAGGCACGTGTCGAATGGCTACAGGAAGGAGGCAAAAACACTGCCTTTTTCTGTAATTCTGTGAAGGCTAGGAGGCATGGTAATTCCATTTTTGTGCTGGTTAATGACAGGGGGGATCATGTGGTCTCATTTCAAGAGATCGTGGCTGAGGCATCATAGTATTTTGCTACTCTCTTCAGAGAGGATTATCAAGGGGGTAAAGTCGAGGAGGAACAGGTTCTTTCTTGTATCCCTCAGTTGGTTCCTAGGGAGGTGAATGAGTATCTGATGAGGGAGATTTCTCTCAAGGAGCTGGAGTAGATTATGTTCCAAATTAAGCATGGAAAGGCTCCTGGCCCTGATGGTTTCCCAATTGAGTTCTTTCAAGATTTCTGGGATATCATAAAGTTGAATCTTTTGGCAGTTGTCGAGGAGTCCCAGAGGAACAAGTAGATGTTGCATGCTCTTAATTCCACTTTCATTGCTCTTATTCCCAAGTGTGAAGGGGCGGATAGGTTAACACAGTTTAGACTGATTTCCCTTTGCAATGTGGTTTATAAAATTATTTCCAAGTTAATGGTTGAGAGACTGAAGAAGTGGCTTAAAGTGCTGCTTTCAGAGGAATAGAGTGGCTTTGTTGTGGGTCGACAAATTTTGGATGGGGTTGTTATTGCTACAGAGACCATCCACTCCATGGCCAATTCCCAGAAGAAGACAATGTTCATTAAACTAGATATGGCTAAGGCCTACGACAGGGTTAGATGGTCCTTCCTACGGAAGATCCTTGTTGCTTTTGGTTTTTGTGAAGAATGGATCCAATGGGTCATGAGTTGTGTTACGTCAGTATCCTTCTCAGTACTGATAAATGGAGATCATTCTAAACTTTTTGGGGCTTCTAGGGGTCTGCGCCAAGGGGACCCTATCTCCCCGTACCTATTTCTTCTTCTTGCTGAAGGTCTTGGGCGTCTGTTGAAAAGAAATGTCGGATTAGGTATCATTCAGGGTTGGCACTGGGGTGGAGATTTTCCTCCACAGTCTCATTTGCAGTTTATTGATGATACTGCCTTGATGGGGTTGGCTATTGTCGAGGAAGCTACTTTTCTGAGGCAGCTGTTAGATGTTTACCTTGTGGCATCGGGGCAACTGATTAATGAGGATAAATCTTCCATCTTCTTCTTCAATACGCCTGCCCCCATTCAAAAAGAATTGTTAATATCTTGCGGTTTCAGATAAGGGTTCTCATTTACGTATTTGGGCATTCCAATTTCTATTGGTCGGCTTCCCAAGGGATCTTGGAAAAATATTATTGATAAGTTCAGGGTGAAAGTCAATCATTGGACACATAGATGGTTGTCTTTTGCTGGGCGGGTTCAGCTTCTTAAGTCAGTTGTGCAAGCACTCCCTACTTACATATGTATGTTTCAGGTGGCCCCGGTAGGGTTTCTGAAGGAGTTGGATTCTCTTGAAAGGAAATTTTTATGGGTTGGATGCTTGTTGTCGTCCAAGTGGAGCTTGGTCAAGTGGGAAGATATGTGTAGTCCTAAGCAGTATGGTGTTCTGGGTTTACGACAGTCAACTTTGTTTGGTGAGGCTGTGGCTGCTAAGCTTTTCTGGAGATGGTGTGTGGAGCAGGATCAGTTGTGGGCTAGGATACTATCTGATAAGTATTTCCCTGGTGCCCCTCGGCATGATCTCCTTAGGTATCCTCTTGGGGGGAAAGGTTCGGTGATTTGGAGTACTCTTTAGAAGGGTGTAAGGCTCATCAAGGAAGGTTTATTTTGGATCTACAGAAGGGGTTTAGAAGCTCTTTTTTGGTCGGATTCTTGGGATGGTTTCCCTTCGCTTATCTCCCAATTTCCTCACCTGCTTCCTTTAAGCCAGAGATTTCTTGTGGCTGGTTGGTCTAGGGTGAGTGATTTCAAGTCCTCTTTTTATGGTCAGTTCGAGAGGGCTTGTTGGAAGGATCTCACTCAGTGGTCAGATTTGGGGAAGGAAGACGGTGTTGAGCTTAACATGATTCTTTGTAGTAGGCGTTGTAGCTCTCTTTTTGAAGAGGATATTCTTGCTTGGGCACACAATCCTAAGGGGAATTACTCTGTTGCTTGTGGCTACCAGGTGTTATTGGCTCAGAAGTTGGTTAGGGGGAGGTTCCTTGGTGGAAGAGGGTGTGGAGTAAGCTATCATGGCCAAAATGCAATTGCTTTGTATGGACTTTAGCATGGAATAGGTGCTTGACCTGGGACAACATTCGTAAACGTGGTTTTCAGGGGCCTTCAGTTTGTGTACTCTATGGGACTGAGGAAGAGGATTCCTTGCACTTGTTCTTCCGCTGCCCCTTTGTTGTGCAACTGTGGCATTGGTGGTGGGAGGTTTGGAAGCATCTTTGTGTTCATGCTTCCTCTTTGGTGGAATTCTGGGATAGTATGGGAAGACCCCCCTTGATGGCTTCCTTTTTGCAGGAAGTTTGGTATGTTGGACCTACTTTTCTTCTTTGGCAGGTTTGGCTAGAGCAGAATAGTAGGATATTTCATGGTGTGAAATTGGTGGGTCAACAGATGTGGATGTGTATCTTAGTTATGATACAGGAGTCGGTTGAGGCCAATAGTGAAGTGGTTTCCCCCCTTGGGAAAGGGGATGTTGAGTTAGTGGATAGATTAGGACTGCAGGGGATACATTCTTCTTCTAGTGGTTCTAGGAGAGGTAGGCAAGGGACCATGAGAGTGCAATAGATGGGTAGGTGGTTACCTCCTCCGGCTGGAGTTTTGAAGATCAATACTGGTGGATCTTCTAGAGGAAATCCTGGACCTGCTGGGATTGGTGGGGTTGACAGGGATTTAGGGGTATTTGTGATATTTATTTTCTCTATTCATGAGGGGGAGAAGACTGTTAATCTCATGGAGGGCCTGACAATTCTTTATGCTGTGGAGCGGGCCCTTGCTTTGGGTTGGCATAAGATTATTTGTGAAGCGGATTCACAGATCTTCGTTAATCTTTTGAATGAAAGAAAGATGTCTGATATTAATTGGCAGTTAGCTTCGATTGTTCAGCGGATTCTTCAGGTTAGTTCCAGAATGGAGTCGGTTTCTTTTGTTCATATCCCGAGGGAGTGGAATCGGATTGCTGACTGTCTGGCAAAATGGGCTTTTGAACATGGTTATGGTTGGAAGGTTGAGGATTGGGTGCAGATTTCACCTAAGTTACATCAGGATTTGGAAGGGTTCCTTGAAGAGGATAGAAGGATACTGGAAGATAGTTGATTTTGTTTCTGCGCTCGTTGTGTTGCTTCTTTTGATTCTAGGCTTATTCCCTTGGTTTTGGTTGTAATGCTCTTTTTTGATTTTCAATAAAGTTTTTACCCCTTTTATAAAAAGAATGAAATAAAATAACAGAAGTGTATAGTTTATATCAAAACTTACACATCAATAGGCTTGCTCAATGCTATCATGTTCGAGAAATCCAAAGCAGAGAAATAACATTCAACATAGACTCGAATGTGGAAAAGATAATATATAAAAATATTAGGAACTAAAATCAAGCAAGCAGATAAAACAACACTGACCATTTATAGTGGTACTGAAACTCTCCTGGCATATGCGACATGAAGCCTCCCCAATAAGATCTTTTTTGTCGCTGCAAGTCAAACAAATATGCCAAGACTGTCAAAACTAAAATTAAGACGAATTCTATGAAGAATCAAAAGAACTGTTATTTTAAATAATCAAGAAACTTCCACAAAGAATAAGAAAAACCATTAGACTGGATGGCATCGTAGCTCTTCTACAAGCTTAAAGAATCCAAACACTTCCACAAGTGTCTCGTTCAACTCACACAAACTCAAGACATTTTTTTATAGGATAGTATAGGAATAAATCTATAAATACTTACAAAAATTTCATAAGGAAAACACACAAAAGATGCTAGGGTCGGGGAATGGATGTCAAGTTCCAAGTATTGAGAGCATATTATATGCTAAGACAGGGATGAGGAAACATGAGAAGAACCCACAAATCTCAGGGGATGGCAGGGGCCATTGAGGTCCCTGGCATAAAGGACCCTGTCACTGATGCTGAAACACGTTATGATATGTAAATTTTGCAAAAGGTCAAACATAATGCCATTTATCTATCAACTAACTATAAATTTCCTGCCATTCGAAGCCCTCGATGTCTAACAGTAAACCAATATCCACCATTTTTAACTACATGGCCACTATAGTTTCACGTTCTAAATTTAACCAAGGACCTAAAAGGTGACTTACGTTGGAAGAAAGATGATTTAACCACAAGCAGGGCTATACAGATAGTTTTTAGTTTTTGGCCAGAAGACATTGGCAAGGTGGGAGCATGCCATCATGATGACTCAGGTTGAAACCTTACAGGGCTTGTTCAGCCATGATTATGTGGCCCGTTACTTGAGCATTCCAGGATGAATCTCTACAGAACAAATACCCACTCTATACTTCAATAGCATGAATTACAGAAAGTCGTTAGAAATAATCACAATATCAAGGTTTCGAACCTCGTGGACTGCTGAAAAAAGGGATTAGGGCTCAGGCAGAAAAAAGCCAAAAAAAACACAGTGCAAAGAAAACTTACATTTTGCACTCAACGCTGCCATCATGGTTGCAGAAAGAACAGCTGAAGACAGTACTCAACTTCTCCTGCTTCTTTGGTGGAGGCTTCGACGACTTTCTCTTCCCCATTTTGCATACATGTCTACCAGGGTAGTTGTAACTACATCTGACAAACGGCCTCTATCTTTTGTGCTTTGGCGGATGTCCATACCCTCACCGTGTTCCAAAGCCCTTATTTCGCACAAGCAGGGAGAATTGCGGAGTCTAAACTGTTGACTACAAAGCGAAAGGTGTTAATTTTCCTCACATAAACCCTAGCAAGAAAATGCACGCCACTTCTGATCATACGTACACACTTGCAGGTAGTAGTAAAGGTGCGCCAGAAAGTGTAGAACCAAAGTTACAACATCACCGTACAATTTCACAAGCAATAGCTGTTGCATACTAAAGACGAATTTGCTGTACAACCGGCGTAAAATCCAATTTGCAGAGGCCGTGTAAATGCAACTTGCAGTTTGATATTTCCCACAAAGTGCTATATTTGTGAAAAGACCGAAACAGCTACAATCAATTTGATAGTCAGCAAAGCTCTGTGAGGAAGACTGTATTGTTGATTAAGAATTTTAGCTCGGCCTCTTTCAAATTGGCTACACCTTCGGCATAAATAACTAACATGCTTAAAAAAAAGCAAAGGTTGAACACCTTTTCCTAACATTTTTTGGGGGCCGATCTCTTCTATTAAAGAGAAGCAAAGATTGGAATGGGGGGCTGGGAGGTAGGGAGAACCATGAGGGAAAAGGAGACGTATAATTTTTGTTGGCCTTCATAGTTCTGAAGAAAAGGCAGAGGTTTGAAGAAATGAAGAACTTCAAAAGTTTGGCTCAGTTTGCTGAAGTGGAGAGTGATGTATATAATTTGTTTTGGCAGTTCTTGGACCTGTTTTAGTTTCTTTCTGCACCGGACAGAAATTGCATCCTTGCTGAGCAAAACATTTGTATTGTTGATAGTTCATAAATTGTGTACCGTGCAACCCAATTTTCTGAGTTGTCTTGTTCTTAACAAATGGGATATTAATATGTTTGCTTTTGGTGAATATACTATGTGTTTTCACAGCTAACTATTGTAATTCTTGATATTTGCTTGTGACTTTATACATGAAATGAAACAAACAGGGGGCTTTATATAGAGTTGTTTTTTGGCAGGGCACTGAGGGCAGAGTGTTTGTGCCCTTGACGATTATTTTGCAGGTTAAGAGAAGACTGCATTAAGTGGTCAGAGAATTGATTTGTGACGTTTATCTTGCACTATCATGGTTGGGGTGCATCAGCTGAGTACAGTGAATACTAATGTGCATTTGAATTAATCTAATAATCATGAACATACACATCAACAAAAGAATGTTTACTGCATTGAACTTTCCAAAATAATTAATCATATTCATTGGTTGAAAATATAGAGGACCTTCTATTGATTTGTACGAGTGAATATGAAAATATATTGAAAATGTCAAGATGCTTGGATCTTGTGCTACAGGATGAGATAAGAAAAGAAGTCAATCCAAACTAAAGTGTGTTTCCACAATTTCTACTGTAAGATCTGGAATAGAAACGTTCTAGGACAGCAACCACTGCTTGCTAATCTTCTCATCACATACAACAAGCTTTCATGGGACTTAGCTCATGAACCATTTTACGTAACCTTGTTAATTGAGAATACTCTCTCATATCAAAGTCCATCAAATTCTTGAGTTGTCTTATTCCCTGTAGAAGTTCTTTCAAGCCATTGCATACTGAAATTTTCTTAGAGCAGTGATGTAAACCATCAGAAATTTTCTGCATATGATCTGAAAACTTCATATGATTTTTAAAGGAAATAGGACAACTCAAGAAATTGAGGAAGTCAAATTGAGGTTGTCTTATTTCATTCAATTCTTCTCTGGATTTTCTGCATATGATTTTCTCTATTGCCTTCTTTGTACCCCAATTGAATACCATTAGAAATTTTATCTCTCATGGATTTCAAAAATGGGGGAACAAAGTATCTGTTATAGTAAGAGTGACAAAAGAACCTCTGTCTTGGGGAATTTCATATTATGCCAGTTATTTTCCTCCATAGGGTCTGCACATATAAATCACACAGGAAATCCAATTAGAACATTGTACATTAATTATGACTACTAGTTAAATAGGTTATATTCTCATCATATTGAAGAAATGTGTAAAGCAAAAAGAGTGCCTGTATTTGTGATGCAGAGAACAAAGGTGGTTAATGTTACACAATGAAAAAGTCGAGAATTGAAAATAGTAATGTTGCTTATTGTTACTTATTAGGGGGTAGAATATTTAGAGCATCCAAAAATTATAGATATTCTGAATAGTTTTACATAGGCTGTTGAGTGTACCCACTCAACATGTGACTAGAATATCCAAGCCTTATGACAGGCTGTCAAGTTTTCTTAGAGCAGTGATTTAAACCTTACAATATGCAGAAAATCGTGTTTGAAATCCAATTCTGTCCTACAACTTGACATCAAAGGTGAACATAAAAAATAATGGTTAGTATTTTAAAAAATATTATTTTAGGCCAAAACGCATGTGTAAGAGTTTTTGAATAACTCATCAGTGAGAATGGGGAGAAATTGGGTATCGAATGCACCATCATTAAGCGACTCTCCTTTGCCTGGAAAACTACTCCCTCCATGTTATGACCAACCTCTTTCTATAAACTACATTGTCATAATGTGCCAAATATAAGGCAAATCTTGCATTACATCAAGCTGAGAAAAGAAGAACTCCAAAGCATTTCCATATGAGATTGTTGTACTTCCCCTGTTCAGAGCAAGCATGTCAGCTTAGTGTTGAAAATAAAGATAACAACAGATTCAATATATAAAAGGAAAGGCAATTACCTTGGATTGCCAGTTAAATTTAGCAGAGGTTTCTGCATGCAA
The DNA here is from genome assembly GCA_007258455.2 of Sequoia sempervirens. NCBI lineage: Eukaryota > Viridiplantae > Streptophyta > Pinopsida > Cupressales > Cupressaceae > Sequoia > Sequoia sempervirens. The sequence continues at coordinate 70,116 of VDFB02010056.1, forward strand.
GTTCTGGTAAGATGGCAAAAGCATCATACCTTTGTAGCTTTTGAACATAAATCAAAATGTCAAATAGTGCATCAACACATATTTTTGTGTCATCTGGAAATAACCTTGACTCTGAGAAACACTCCTTAGCTAAATTGTCTAAGGATCTGTGATATGAGAAACAGGAAACAGAAACGGCAACAGCAATGTGAAAATAAATGAGATTTTAAAAGGTTATACATTAGAAATGGATAAGTTTACATTAATTTTTAAAAATAATAAACACTCCTTAGCTATCTTCTCCCTAATAGTCTCTAATGTTCCTTTCAGGTTTGGGGACAGGGAGACAGTGATATCACATTGCTGTAAAAATAATCTGGAATCCATGGAAGGGCAAGTGTGTTTTAGGACTGAATACCTTAACATGCATGAAAAAATGTCATTTAATCTAATACAGAGTAGCATACTGACCCCCATGACAGATTCTAAATGTATGTAATGCGGCAAAGAAGAACTCTGGTGCATATATATTGGAGATGCTTGAAAACAAAGCCCTCCTGGCTGTGTTTTCAAGAGGTGCCTTCTACAAGAAGTCACTTTAGATGATTAAGGCAACTACAAGCCATTATGGCACACAGTGCAGCTATGGCTGCTCCAATTAAAAATCGAAGGATTTAATGGTCAAATAGTCAACGAAAATTTGATTCCTCGTACTTTTGAATGTTGAACTGTTTAATGTTTAAGAATAGTCCTTAATAGCTAAGAATTTTCATGGAATCAAGATGCAAGGAGACTAACCCAAGTTCAGCCTAAGGGAGTTGATGAAAGGCAAGAAGTGGCATTGCTTATAGAAGGTAAATCAAGAAATATCAAACAAAAACTAATTCGATGCCTCTTGAGGAAAAATAACATATGTCAATTAAATAACCAAAACTAATTTTTTGAAAGAAGAAGCAATAAAAATAGAACTTCCAATCAACCACACAATACCATAAGAACACAGTTTGTATGTGCTAGCTTATCTCTTTTTACACACATACCTATAATCTTGACATGAGAGGAAAACCCAGAAATTCAAAGTAGAATGGCTTTTCTTAATCAAGGCTTAAAACATTGAGAAAAACATTAACATAATTTACAGGGGTATCACCTTTGATTTGGATCATTGCATTGAGCCAATGTGAGAGTAGTCTTCTCATCACCTCCCATACAATGCACACCAACTTCCAACACCTTGCTGTGGAACAAAAGTCCCTTCAAATTCCCAATACATTTGTCCAACCAAACATAAAACCGAGACTATCCAGAAACATTGCCGTTATGAAAGTACATTGCATCATCCACCATTTCAGAACTTGGACTAGAGTATTCACACAGGCATGGTTTCTGATAATAATCAGTCAAAAAACAACTCTGGAGCTGATAAATGATTGAATTTATATGACATCTATGGGATAGGCCACCCATAAACAACACAAAAAAGAAGAGGGAGTACCAAAATTATAGAGGAATAGTCCCCTTAATCTTGACTATTGTGAGGACCTAAAAAATTGAAAAATGGTGGCCTTCTCTCTGGTAAAGATAACTTCAAAAATAAAATTAAAAAATTGAGAGAACCCCCATCTCACCTTTAATTTGAGGATCACTGTACAGGTTCAATGAGAGAGCTGTTTTCAAACCAGCCTCCATACACTGGACATCAACAATTGACACCTCACCTTGGAAACAAAGCCCCTTCGAATCCCAAATACATTTCTTCAACCCCACTTAAAATTGAGACTTTTGAGGAAAATTATCATCATAAGAGTGCATGGAATCATCCACCATTTTAGAACTTAGACTAGAATATTCATGCCTGCATGATTTCCGAACAAAACCAGTCCAGACAATAGATGCAACTAAAAAACAATTCTAGAGTAGATTAATGATTGATTTTTTATAATATCCATGTAAGCCACCCAAAACAAGACAAAGATAAATAAGAGGGAATTCCTCCCTTGCAGAGGAACAGTTCCCCTAATCTTGACAGTTCTGAGGGCCAAAATATTTGAAAGAGGGTGGCCTTCTCAGTAAAGACAACTTCAAAACTAACCAAAAAAATTGAGGGAACCACTATTTCACCTTTAATTTGAGGATCACTGTAGAGATTCAATGTGAGAGTTGATTTCCCATGAGCCCCCATACACTGGACACCATCGACTGACACCTTGCTATGGATCATAAGTCCCTTCAAATCCCGAACATAGATGATAAAACTGAGATTTTCTAAGGAAAATTATCATCATGAGAGTGCAGGGAATCATCCAGCATTTATGAACTAGACTAGACTATTCACGCCTGCATGATTTCTGAACAAAACCAGTTCAGACGATAAATGAACCAAACAAAACTCTAGAGTAATAAATGATTGAATTTATATGATATCCATGGGACAGGACACCCAAAAGCAAGACAAACAAATAAGAGGGAATACCTCACATACAGAGGAACGGCCCCCTTAATCTTGAAGTTATGAGGACCTAAAAATTTGAAACAGGGTATCCTCTCTGGTAAAGACAATTTAAAATCAAAAGAAGAAAATTTGACAGAACCACCATTTCACCTTTAATTTGAGGTTCATTGTAGAGATTCAATGCAATAGTTGTTTTCACACCAACCCCCCTACACTGCATATCAACAACCAACACCTCACTGTGGAACCAAGGCCTCTTCAAATCCGCAATATACTTCCCCAACCCACATAAATCTGAGACTTTCCAGGAACATTATCATCAAGCGAGTGCAGGTAATCATCCACCATTTCAGAACACGGACTAGAGTATTCACATATGCATGATTTCCCAAGAAAACCAGTTCAGAGGATAGCTGCGACCAAAAATATTTCTGGAGCGGATTAATGATTGAATTTATATGATATCCATGGGATGGGCAACCCAAAAACAAGTCAGAAACAAATAAGAGAGAATACCTTAAATACAGAGGAACGACTCCCTTAATCTTGACAGATATAATGACCTAAAATTCTGAAACAAGGTGACCTTCTCTCCGGTAAATACAACTTAGAAGCAAAACAAAAGTAACGGAAGCACCATTTCACCTTTAATTTGAGGATGATCATACAGATTCAATGTGAGTCGTTTTCCCACCACCTCCCATAGATTGCACACCAATGACCGACACTTCTTTGTGGAACAAAAGCCCTTTCAAATCCCCAGTACATTTCTCCAACCCCACACAAAACTGAAACATTCTACAAACATTGTTACCACGAAAATTTGTGGAATCATCCACCATTCCAGAACTCAGACTAGAGTATTCACGCCTACATGATTTCTGAACAAAATTAAATTGGACAGTTGGTGAAACCAAGAAACAACTCTGGAGCAGATAATTGATTGAATTTATATGATATCCATGGAATAAGCCACCCAAAAACAAGACAGAAACAAATAAGAGGGAATGCCTCACATACGGAGGAACAGATCCCTTAATCTTAACAGCCATGAGGACTTCAAAATTAGAAACAGTGCGGCCTTCTCTCTGTTAAAGACAACTTAGAAACAAAAAAAGAATGAGGGAACCAACATTTCACCTTTAATTTGAGGATCATTGTAGAGATTCAATGTGAGTTGTTTTCCCGTCACCCCCCATACACTGCATATCAACTGCCGACACCTCTCTTTGGAATCAAGGCTTCTTCAAATCTGCAAGATACTTCCCCAACCCCACATAAATATGAGACTTTCCAGGAACATCATCATTATGCGAGTATGTGAATTCATCTCCTTTTCGCACCTGTCAACAAAATCCTTGACATTTTTACGAACCGTTAGGTAATTTCTTCACAATTTAAGCTTACTGCCACTTGAATTCTTGTCCTTGCAAAAGCCATTGTACATTTCTTTTTATAGAAACAAGCATCAGCAAGCACAAACCGTGTGGGCCGTAATAAAAAGCATATACGTGAGTGAGATTGTCTAGTTCGGAGTTCGCGGGTTTGCTAGCCGGTCAACTTGTTCCATCTGTACTCCTTAAGAAACTAAGCTTTCGAATTTAATTTATTGGAAAATATTCATATAAAACTAATAAGCAATGTTTTTGACTCACGACAATGATTGTGTTGTTTTTGGTTTTATTAGATTAAGAATGATTATGGTTAAAAGGGCCTAAATGTGATGGCCGTACAATATTTTATTTTGTAAAGACAATTAAAATTTTAATAAAAGGTTTTATATACCTATATCGAAAAAAAAATTTAATTCTTGAAGAACAGTTTCAAATAAATAACTACTATTAAAAATTTATAATAGGGTTGACTTTAACATTGCGCATTCATAAGAAAATTTAAATCTGCCTATTATTTTTATTTAATTTTGATACATTTCTTTAAAGTGTTTTATTATTTAAATATATAAATAAACCATTTAATTTTATTAAAAAAAAAATTGTATATATGATTAATGAGTAATCTAAATAACTTTATTTTTATTTATGTTTTCATTTATATTTATTTATACAATTATTTATAATTGATAAATTAACAAAATTAAAAACTAAATTAAAAAATATTTAATACATTTATTGTAGTCATTCCAAAAATTATAGAATATTACTAAAATATTTCAAAATAGTCAAATATTAAAGTATTAAAATAAATTTAGATCTATATCTTCACTTTTTTTAAAGCATATGTAGCTAACTATGGTTTGAATCCCAATTCTTACCTTGTTCGGTACAACAAAATCTACTTTCCCTTTCAAGTACAACGACCATTTTTATAGGGCACTATCAGGCCACAATTTGCACTGATGCATCGATGGGCATCCCATGCCCTGCCATGCCTGACCGACCTAGCACTAACTGTTTTATTATTAGTCTGTACCCACCAAACTGCAATCCGTCGCATCCAAGTCCGATGATAGAAAATATGGCAGTAGGATATTAATGTGGGATGCGCTAAATTTATCCCAACCACTAGGGAGGTTTAATAGTCTAAACTTAAGGGAATAGCATTTATTCGCCAACTACTATGAACATTGTCGCTTAAACTTAAATTGTTGTCCCACCTAAATTCCATTTATGTCTAAATTTTCCCCTCCATTCTGCGTTTGGGTCTTCCGGTTTCATTTATGTTTCCATACACGGGGATTTTCATATTTCTACAGGAGCGACCAGTCTGTGCTTTTATTTTTGCCATTAATGAACAGCTAGGTTCCTTTCAATATTGTTTTTTATCTTTTAATAAATTTTCTCTATTAAATTTTAATAGTAGCTTAAACTTAATTTAATAGCATTTAATAATATAATACAATTTTCTTTTAGAAAACAAAAGTATTTTTGAAAGAGAAAATAATATAGTTATATCTAATAATATTTTTTTATTGATCCCATCTTTTTAGTTAGAGTTTTTTTTCAGTTTATCAAATTTTCTTTATAAAAATTAAGAATTTAGATGAGATAAATGTTATAATTTTTTATTTTTTTATATTGAATAAAGTTGAAGATCGTACACACAATTGTGAAATACTATTCAAATCAAACAAGGAAAATTAATAAAAAATATTTATTGTTATAATATTTTATTGTATATACATAAAAAATGAATTTAACAATACAACTAATTTAATCAATGCCATAATAGTAGCTAATAAAAATTATATATCTTTAATTTGATGATCACTCTTTTTTATGGGTGTAGTTTTATCAATTTAGATGTGAATTAGAAGTGCATTTTCTAAATAGTTAGTATATTAGAATCAAAGTAGTAATTGTTTATTATTAAATCCATTCTAAAAATATATAATATATTGAAATCAATGCACACTATTATTTAAAAGTTATATATATATATATATATTCAAAATTAAAATTGCAATATATTGATTAAATAAATTTTAAAAATTATAAATAACATATTATATTTTTTATTATGGATAATTCTTCTTAATCAAATATAACAATATTATATTAATTATAAATTCTTTAACTATAAATTTTAGTAAAAAGAATCTATATGTTGTAATAATATAGATTAATGTGTAGAGTGGACCAGTTGTAAGATATGGCACAAGTTGTAAGTTTGACGTCAATGAATCATGGTAAATATTTTAAGTGGTAATCAATCTTTGTTAAAGAAAAGCTTGATGCTTATATTATGATAAATGAGAATTAAGTTAAAAGATTTGACTTACTCTATATAGAGAGATTGTTAAGTAAATTTTAAATGAATTTTAATAATATAATACAATTTTCTTTTAGAAAACAAAGGCATTTTTGAAAGAGAATATTATAGTTATATCTAATAATATTTTTTTAATAAATTTTATAGTTATTTATATAAATTTAAAAATAAATTTAAAAATTATGCTATTGTTGTTCTTCATTATATAGGAAAAATTATCAATAAATTATTTATGTTTTATAGGGACCCTTCTAATTGAACATTATGTGCACATTTTAATAATCTTGAAAAAATATTAGCAACATTATTTTTGTTATATAGAAGGAATTTATAATACTAACAAATTATCCATGGTTTATAGGGATCCTTCTAGCCAAAGCTTATGAGTACTTTTCTATTTATAAAAATTGATAGCATTTATTTTTATTACATGGAGATATTTTTAATATTATTAAACTATCTATAATTTATAAGGGTTCCCTTAATCAAACATTATAATCGTCTTTCAATAACCTTGAATAAACTCTTCTCTCTCCAATAACCTCTTGATCCCCATGCAAGCCCTTTAGAGGGGTTTTTATCATACATATAGCTACAAGTTAGCTTATTTTAACTTTAGTGAGGTTGGAAAAATATTTTTTTTCTTTGCTTTTGTAGATAATATTCAATTGATTAGTTTTTTAATACCTAAAAACATAAAAAAGATATGCCTACTTGTTAGTGTGAATTTTTTTAATACCTAACTAGTCATTATCCTACATAATTATCTAATTCATAATACACTTAAGTTTGAATTTAGATATAATTTTTTATCTTTTGTCCCACCTCATGTGAAGTATGCATGTGTCTCTTGTTTTGGTATATTCTACTTATAGGCATATAATTTTTCTGTGGAGTTATATGCATAGAATATTCATAACTACAACTTTAGATTTGTGTATAAGGTTCAAATTAATGAATTTTTAATACAATCTAGATTATTTTTATAATTTGTGAATTCGATCTAATTAAGTTAAGAATGATCTAATATATTTTTTAATTTTATTTCTTACATGATTGAGAATAAGTGATTTTGAGTTAGTTCAAAAGTTATGGTCAAAGTAGTAGATAGCTAACTTTTGAATTCTAAAATCAACTTGTATCTTTATTTCTTTTAATTTCTATGATATGACCTATTGTAACTTGAAATCAGATTAATTCAATTTTATTTCTTGTTATGTTCCTTAAACCTATTTTTTCATACAAAGATGAATTGTATTTCCTTAAATTTAAATGAACCCAACACTCAAAACTTTCAAAAATTTTACCTTAAGGTTTTGACTTTTCTTATATCTATAATTTTTAGATTTGATATTTTTATTACTGTCATTTATTCCAGATTTTATTAGAGTCTCAGGCTTTCATTATTTTATATATATCCCATCACCACCATCCCATCTTTTGATTGATTGAGTTTCATTATTATATCATTTACCATGGATCCTTACGAATTTTTATTTTGGGATTTCCCTCATGCATACATCATGGATTATGAGCTATTTTCATTCTTTCTTGATTCTCATCCTTTTATCCTTAATTATTTTGCCTTATTTTATGACATAAATGATCCTACATGTTTCATGCATAAGATTGTAGAGTATTTGAGAAATGTTCCATCCTTTTTAGACTTATGCATGCCTTCCCATCTATATTAGAGGATTTTACTTTATTTATCTCCATGACTCGTCATGATTCTTCATCTCATGAGATAAAAGATGGCGATACTTTAGTCCTAATCTCCCATAATACATATAGGTATATTCCTTCATATGGTGATGTTTCCTAGTAAGCATATATTATGTGCATCTCATCTCCCATAATATATCTAGGGATATTCCTTCATGTGGTGATATTTTCTAGTAAGCATATATTGTGTACATCTCAAAAAAACTTTCCTTTTACCTCTATTGGTTTTCCTACATGTGTCTCTCTTTCTCTAATACACATGTTTTACCTTCATACAAGATTGGTATTCTTTCTTGTCATTCATGTTGCTCATGCTATATTGATGATATATTAAGTGACTATCATGGTGACAATTCTTTATTTTTTAATGATAATTCTCATGACTCTTATAAAAATGTTACACATAGTTATAGTTTTTCACATTTTGGTGTCCTTTCCTTGGGAGTCTCATAGACATGTCCATGCATATCATGATGTTATATGCCTTTTTTATAACAATGGTTTCTCCTTGAAATCCTTTTATGCCTTTATATGCTATATATTTGTGTAATTGTGGAGTACCTTCTCTTACATATCATATTGAGAAAACACATGGAGTATACATTCATTGAGTAAGAGAACTATGTAAAGATATCTTAGATTATTTATTTAGCTTGTGTGCAACTATTTAGTGATTTATCTCTTAAATCCTCCCCTACTAGTACTAGTGATTTATCTACACATCAAGCTATTGGACATGTTGAGCATGATATTTCACATTATTTGTACTCCACCATGAGTATGTTCAAAAATCTAGATGGTATATTTATCATTATGAGAAAATATTTAAAAAGAGATTATAGTAATAGAATATTACATAATCCTTCAAAATATGGTATTTCGCCCTTTCCCTCACCAAGTAGATTTCTAGAACCATGTTTATAAGTATAATGGTAGATCTAATCCATTAATAGAATTATAATCCTTGTAAACTTCATGCTACTTATTTTCATAAGGACAAGTTATTTGCTAGATTGTTTCCAACAACCTTGAATGACCAAGCATTCACATGATTATTTATTGCCTCATTCTATTATTATATCGAACATTCTCATTATGGCATTGAATCCATGACAAATGTTTCTAAAATTATGCAATGCAAGAAAGAAAAATACTAACTAGTTCATGATTATATGTTAAGATTTCAAGTTTTGATTACTATTATGCGTTTCACATTAAAATAAGATGAGTTTCAAGGCTTTTTTATTAATTATTTACAAACACATATTGAAAGAAAATTTGCATACAAGCCTTACCCTTCCTTTTCATATTTATGCACTATTGTGTACAAATGAGAGCATGCTTTATTATAAAATCCTTATCTATCCCATTGGTGAGGCCAAAAAAACACTTAAAATTAGGATCCTCCGCATTGGACATGAACTCTCCCACAAGAACAAAATTCACTAGAATATGAAATAGCAAGTGCATAGAAAATATATTAAAATGAGCATTAGGAATGTAACGTTGAGACACCTTTTCCTATCACTAATGGATCTTTTACTATCAATATCACCAACTTCCTTTACCAATAGCCTCATTTCTTTTACTATCTTTTACTATTCTTGAACATATGTTCATATCCAACAATTTTATGTCCATTTGGAAAATATAATAAATCTCCCATGTGTTAACTTTTTTTATTAATGTTGTGAATTCTTCATCCATAGCCTCTTTCCAAGAATCTACATCATTAATACCAATAGCTTCCTTTACAATCCTAGGCTTATGAGTGTTAGTGTATAAAGAAATTTCACAAATTTATCCAAGTAATAATGTGTTGTGTCAATGGAATTGAAGTCATCGTATAAAGTAATTGTATGTTTGGTTTGGATCATTGATGTCATTGTTAAGGGTACAAGTAGGTCTATTATTAAGATACCATGTTAATGTAAAAATTATGTTGTGGGAATAAATTGTGTAGTTTATATCATGCCAACCTATAATGAAAAATCTAAACATCATCCCAAATCATAACATTGTCCCATATAATCTTATTTGTAAATTGAATTTGTGGTAAAAGTCATTTTTAGAGAAATGATCTTATTTGTAAATTCATTGGGGTTCAATTGAATTTTAGGATGATAATAATTCCCATGTTTGTTTATATTCTTGAATTTATGGTAGAAGATTTAATTTTTTAAATACATATTTGAACAAGATAGAGGTCCACTAACCATGTTAATATTATTTAGAATGGGTAGGCCAAATAAATGGGAATCACTTATTTCTCTACATGTGCAAGACATTCCCAACCAGGGAAATCATTTCTCAAGTGTTGACCTTGAATGGACACCTATTGGAGGTGACAATAGTGAGATAGACATATGTGTTGCAATCCCTCTTGAAAGACTCCCTCGGTTTGTCAAAGGAGAAGGTTTATTGGATAGTACAGAGACGACATTTGTACACAAATTGAATAGAAAGACCGACTTGATACAACCTAATGACCAGGCAGTGAAGATGTACTCAAGGTTTGCTTATATTTAATATAATAATGAAGCATGTCAAAACTTGTATTTTCTATTTGTTATATTAATTAATATATATATATTTTGTACATGTGAAAACAGTTATTGGTGTGCTTTTGGCCCTGAGGACAAAAGAAATAACTCTGAAAACAACTCTGAGAACAACTTTGAAAATAACTCTGAAAATAACTCTGAAAACAAGAAAAGGAAACGAAGGTTTATCCAAAAAAGGGGTTGTCAAACCCACTTTCTTGTTAAGGTTATGTATAGTAGACCAGATGTTGTGGTTATTACATATAATGATTTCAGTCATTGTGATTCTAAAGGTGAATTTTTTCATGGAAAAGATGACCCTTCTAGTGATCCAAGGAGTAGTGTTGCACCAAGGTTGTCAAATGAATGCAAATCGTATATTGAATCCTTATTGCCAATGGGGGTGGGAATTGACACAATATGTGAACAACACTATTTAGACCCTAGTTTGACTCAGTTGTTGAATAAGAGGGATACATATTTGTTAAAGAAAGATGTTATGAATGCATGGAATAGAGTGCGCTCACTTTGATCCCAAAAGAATGAAGATGATGCAAAAAGTGTAAGCATGTGGCATATAGAGGAGAAAGACAACTTTTTTTATTATAAAAGACCAAACAATGTGGAAAATATTCCATTTATGGTAGGCATCCAAACTCCATGGATGCAAGAAATGATGGTGAAACATTCACATAATGCAATTATTGCTATGGATTCCACATTCTCAACGAATAAATATGGTGTAAGTAAAACAATTTTAATTGTATTTATGGATCTTAATGAAATCATTAATTTCTTCTACTAAAAATATATTAATTTATGCTTTATTCATGTGTAGTATCAGTTATATACTTTGCTTGTATTTGATGAACAAGAGGCCATCATACCTGTTGCATGGGCCATATCCTCAAGAAATAAAGTCGAGGACATAAATGAATGGTTGATAGAAGTTTATAAAAGAGGGAAACAATGTAAAGAAGATTGGAATGTCAATGCATTTATGACAGACGATGCTAGTGCTGAGATTGAAGCAATCAGGTTTTTATTGGCCTTAATCTTTTATTTAAATTGAAGTTAACTCGTGGGTATGTGTAGGATCATGATGGGCCAAACAAGCCCTTAAGTGGCAATGAAAATTCAGAAAAATCAGAGTTAGGCAACTTGACGTAAAAATTTGAATAAGTTATCTATATTATTTCAAAAACATGTAAGAATAGAATCTGTGGAA